>AWWV01010424.1:0-47883 GCA_001974805.1 Corchorus capsularis | reverse complement strand
TCAATGCATTTTGCTATCCAATTTTTTTATGACAATAAACTATTTTGTAGAAAATATGATATTTTATTTAGCTAAAACTTTGATATATGCTGCTAAATAAAGATAAACTTACTGGAAATATTTCATGAGGTGAGCCGTATCCCATGTTGGATGAACCATTTTGCCCCCACTCTTGAAGCATTTAGAGGAATATATAGCTATCAAAGAAAGGGATGAGCCCTGGCATGAAGGCTTAATCACAATAGTTTTATCTTTTGTGATTGTATTCTTTAATCGTGAAAATCTGAGGCCAACCCTATGAAGTTGTAGATGTCAACCTTATAGAGTTTTTTTCTCTTGGACCATGAATATTTGAAGCTAGTTCTTCTCTATAAGATAATGCCAAATGAGATATCCAAAGTGTTCAAAGGGATCCAGAGCCGTTCTTCATGTGGGAGTACCGAATGAGATATCAAGGGTGTTTAATGAATGGGGTGTAGTGTCCAAAGCATGGCTATTGCAAGCGCATCGCTTTTTTTGAATTTCCTCGTGGAGGAGAGTTGTGGGGTGTGCTACCCTGTTGATGGCCTTTAGAGGCGTGACAACCACTTGATTTTTCAATCAGTACTTTCCCAAAGAGAACGGAGGGATCTCTTGGATGCACCTTGGATAGCCAATATAATGGCATTGATTAGGTAGTCATGGCAATAAAATGGGCTAATTTTGACGAGAGCTTAAACAATCTTTTTATTATTTTTTATTAGAATAATAGGGAAAGAGTTAGCTTTTTGCTCACTTCCCACAGATGGCACCAATTGTTGATGTCAAAATCATGTTGTGTCTCAACTTCGAGATTGAGAGCTTCGTCTAGTGGCCTGCAAAAGAGAGAACCGTGAGAGGAGGGCCCCCGGGTGTGTCTCGAGGGGACCCTTTCCGACGATCAACTCAGTAGAGTCCCTGATTAAAGTACTGTTGAGGTATTTTTAACAGGATGAGAGTTGCTTATGAGATCAAGCTAGAAAGAAAGTTAGGCTAGAAGGAAAGTTTATAAGAAAAGAGCTTTAGATATTGCTCTAACTTGGGATCGATTTTTGGGATTGGAAATTTGATTATGGAGGGTAAGAATGAGCTTTGGAATTGGCTTATAGGATTACACTTATCCCCCTGTTCAAAGTGCCATAAACTCCTATTTATAGGAAATATTGGCCACATAACATGTACATATTAAGGGCTAGTTGCCCTCATGTAAATGGCTATATATATTAGGCTAATTTCTCATATCTTTACCTAACTTAAGATAGGTTTAACTAGTTTTTTATGGTTCTTGCTAAGTTGCACTTAACATGGTGGAATCAACAGAGCGATTCAAAAGTTTTACAAGAGGTTGTACTTTCTAATAGTATATGTTGTAATCCGGATATCCCAAACTATAATCTATCAAATTAATCATGCAAGCGGAAGCAACTAAAAATAATAAAGCATCTACACAAGACAAAAGAATTTACGTGGTTCGGCACTGAACTTGCCTACATCCACGGAGAAGAAGAGAAATCCACTAGTTATAGAATATTACATCAAGACATAATTATCGATATTTCTCACTTAATCTCTCTACCCAATCTAACAATCATTCCTAAACCAAACCCAAACAATCTTGAGCACTCTCGCTCGGTCTCTACAAACCAATCATCACATCAACAAAACCAAAAATCAAACCAAACAATCTCACACACACCCATAAGGACCATCCTTTTGTCCTATGGGGTGCCTTCACCCAAATCTAACCCTTAAACTACATCTTTTCTCCAAGTATACAAAATTCTATAGACAAACTCTCTATTTATACTAGCATAAACTTAACATCCAAGAATCCCTTTCTTACTAGGATTCTTGTTTACCAAGCCTTTTTGTGCAACAATTAATAGGCCTAAAAAATCTCAATCCAAATCTATTTGGGATTTGAGTCAAAATCCTAACAGTATAGATATAGATATAGATATAGATAAGGAATGAGGGAGAATTATTTTTCCTTTATTAGAGGGTGCAAAAAAGTTAAACGTGTTTATCAGAATCAACATAACAATAGCAAACACCTACTAAATGAATATACTGAATGAATTATTCGATCAATATGGTTCAATTTTCAACTTATTGGAACCCACATATTGGCGTTGTTTTGAAGTTGCTTTTATGGAGAGAATGCTTCAAAGCTACTGGAGTAGTCAATAGTGAGTAAAATTGACAGGTTTTCTTAGTCCGTCAAGTGTCAATGAGTTGGGAAAGAAAAAATTAAGCAACAAAACCACTTGAAGTGAAGTACTGACATATCTATATAGTTGTGGAAAATTTAGCTCAATCCCCACGGCCCACACAATATTCATTAATCATACGTCCTTTAATTAGTACTTTCTTATTAGAAATTTGAATGAATACCAATCGCAGAGGCTCTTATCAATTTCTATGAAGATCGACTTCTGCATGACCTTCCTGCATTCGGATTTAGTTCTACTTCTACGAGACCAATAACTATAGATCAGCAACTGACTATAGGTTCCCTGATCTAATCTAATTGGTTAATTTTTGTGACTGTAAACTTGCATTTTTTATAATATGGTGCTGCAGTATATACATAGTTTTCGGAAATCAAGCAAATAGACGAAGCAATTAATGCCTTTTTTTTTCCCTTCTCTCAATATGTTTCTGTGTTTCAACTTCACCGCCTTGTAATTGCAGATAATCACCGTATTTGCCAAAATTTGAAATCATGGATCATTTAATTAGACGTAAAGCTCATTACTGAAGAAGTAATTGATGACAAAAAGGCATTATTATTATCTAATTTTCTTCAAATTTTTCACAAATTGGAGGCTTCATGCATGCTGGTTTTCAGTTAATCGATCCTCAGATTGGCCTTAAATATTTTTAAACATTCCTTTTACAAGAAAACTTGTTTCATATATATAACAGGAAGCATAGCATGCATAGTTTTTCTTTTTTTTTTTGCCAATCGCAATATCGCATAGCATGATGCTTAGTTAATAATAATAAAAAAAAAATTGACTTACCCAGACACAGGTCAATGTTAACTTACTGGTCTTCTAAGTTAGGCAGTTAGCTCATAAAAGTTACCCAAATTTCAAATCAATGTAATTCTGGCTTTTTAAATGCGTTCTCTAAGGTGGTTTCATATCGTTTTCGTTTTTCTGTTTTTTGTTTTTGTTTCGTTTTCGTTTTGTTTTTGTTACATTATCAATTTTTGAAAACAAAAATATGTTTGAATAGTACAATTTGGTTGTATGTTTTTAAATAAAAAAATAGAAAAAAAATAATTAAAAAGCATGTGAGTTACTGTTCATCATTGTGTTTCTGTGTTTTGAAAGTGTTTTGGAAAAATATGAAAACACAAAATTCTTGTTTCCACTTTTTTTTCAAAACACTGTTTCTGTTTCCAAAATTTTTGAAAATAGAAACAGCCTGCCAAATATGTTTTCATTGTTTTGTTTCCAAAAACAGAAAATTGACAACGGGAAACAGGAAACAGAAACGATACCAATCGAGCTCAAGCAATTGCTATTGGGAAAAAGAAGCAAATAAAAGACTTATGTTGACAGTGTTTTTTGGTAGTCACGTGCAGTGCACTAATAATTAACAATATGATGAGGTTGATATTGGATATGGCAGGGTCCTATCTCAACTCCACCTTTAGGATATTTCGAAGAGTTTGGCTTGGAGGATGAAACCAGGAGGTAGTTGGAGATAAAATCTCAACCTTTTCTCACATGAGAATGATAAACCATTTTTTAGACAAATCCTCCTTGATTACCTCCTTCTTACCATAATTCATGGGATTGATATCTTAAATAGGGATGCAACCGGGTAGGATACCCGTCATTTTTGCGGTACATGTACCCTAACCCTATAAAATTTCAGGATACCCGAACCCTGTGAATTTTCTAATATCCCTACCCGAACTCTACCCTATAAAAATTTATACTACCCGATACCCGATAACATCCAATATACTATTCTAGTGAATTCTGCAAACGACTTTGCTTAAAATGGAAGGAAAACAAACAATATATTCTTCCCCCACCGAAAATTTAAAAAAACCCATTACTAAGGCAAATCGGAAGGTCCAAAGCAATTGAAAAAGGATAAAGAAAAGTTATCAAAATATGAGAGTTCTGAAAACCCAGAAGCAATTAAATCAAAATCAAATTAAAAGAAGGGTAAAATTGAAACTGTCTAAGCAAGAAAATTAACAAAAGGATTGGTTTTTTATTTACCCAAACAACTATATTCAATAAAACTTCTACAAGTTACAAACTTACACAAGAAAAATAATTGAAATATAACCATCTTTTTTGGTCGTGAAACTGCCTCTGCCTCAGTACTCAGCGCCTTGCTAAACTTTATGTGAAGCATGAGGTCCAGCTCCTTTTTGTTCTTGTTGAAACCAAAGTTGCATGACTTAAAGCAGGGCAGAGGTGGCGAAGTGGATTTCGGCGGGGAAAGGGATTTCGCAAGAACAAAAAATGGAAATGAAGGAATACTTTGAGAGAGCGGCGCCTAACACTTGGAGAGCAAAATTAGGTTTTTTTTTTGTTCATTTCATCTTGCGTCTGAGAGGGTTTGAGTGTGATTTTAATATATTCATTAAAAACAATCTATTGCTTAAATATTTCCGGTATTTAGAATTAAACGAATGTTATCTTTGTTATAGATGGTAAGGGGTTTGCTCTAAATATCTTAGATTTTTAGTTTTAGTGTGCAGGGTTCGAATATTAGAAAGCACACATATTTTTGCATTATATATAACCGGGTTCGGGTATCCAAGGGTGTTACCCGTACCCTACCCAACTCAGGTAGTGAATTTGCTACCCGTACCCTATAAGGAAGTACCCTAACTCTATAAAATCGGGTCGGGTAGCCCTGGGTACCCGGAAAAGGCTTACCCAGTTGCATCCCTAATTTTTGATTGACATTCTAAATCAATCCTATCGTAAATTACTACAGTCAACCATTAATTGATATCACGTATCCCTTAATTACGAGATTTCGTAATTATTACACCCGTCCTTTGCTTCTAAGTCTCTCCACTATAAATAGTAGAGTCAAGGACTTTTGATCTCAAGAGAATTCACCTTAAGAACGCTATTTCTTGACACACATCAGAAACCACCACAAAAAAGCCCACATACCACCTACCACCACCACACTCTCACTGAGATGAGAGATCTGCTCCGATCTTCCTCTCCGTCGCCTCCTCTATATCCCTTTGCTCTATTTGCGATGTCTCCTCCACCACAACAAAAGAACTCTTCAACAACTTACATGGACATAGTTGTGGAAATTTTAGCTCAATCCAACCATTTCGTTACTTTTAATTCTCTGCCTTTCTGTGTGCAAAAAAATCTCTGCCTTTTTATTTATTTTTCTTGCATTCACAAACCAATGATCACGACGTTGGAGACATTGAACCCAGAAAAGAAGCTAGGATCATTATCTTCAGCCCTGTTAAAACGCGAAGACTGGGTTCAATGTCGGGACCCAATTTTGGAATCCAAAGCCAATATCCGCCTTGTCATTTTGGAAACAATAGCCACACACACGACTAGCAAATTGGTCCATGATATTGTGTTAGCTTTTAATTAAAAATTACTCACACCGTCAGGACTAACAAATTGATCCCCGACGGTATGGACAAAAATATTATTTAATCAAAATTAAATATTTTCCTCCTTCCATGATTAGATTATAAGGCAATTTTTCCAAGCAATTTTCTTGGGTGGTTTGAGTTTTGAGTAAAAGACTTTTCCAATTTCAATTTGAATTAGGGTGGTTTTAATCTAATCAAATTTGGATCTTGAGAATTAACCTCGGCCATCCAAATTTAACCAAATAGACTACAATTCCTAATTTAACCTAAGTGTAAATTATGGTATAAACAAACTGTTATTATAGACTTGTAGTAATAAGGATTAAGGAATGAGGTAGAATTATTTTTCCTTTAATATTTAGAGGGTGCAAAACAGTTAAACGTGTTTATCAGAATCAACATAATAACAATAATGGCAAACACCTACTAAATGGATATACTGAATGAATTATTCGATCAAATGGTTCAATTTTCAACTTATTGGAACCCACATATTGGTGAGCGGAACTAGAAATTTTTTCTGGGGGGCCAAAAATTAGCAAGATGAATCAATGAAAATTATAGTGTTTTTTGGCATATTATCAAATATTAATATGCTTATATAATTCATAAATGATAAAACATTTAAAGGAGTTAAAAATAGTTTAGGAAATTATATAATTTGTAGTATATAAAACATAAATGCTCATAAAAAAAGAAAGGAATTTAGGTATTGATTATGTTTAAGATGGAAGATATAGTTAGGATTAATTAATATTTTCCAATGGAAGGGGACCAATTTATAAATTTTAGGGGGGGGCCAAAATGCAATATCACCATTAGTTTTCACTTCAAATTTCATAGCATGACTGAAGTTTTTGCCAACTTGGGGGGCCATGGCCGCTGCTGCCCCCTCCCTCCTCCGCCCCATTTGGGGTTGCTTTTAAGTCGCTTTTATGGAGAGAATGTGTTAGACACATATTTTTCCTATATTTTATATGTTAATTATATTTGATTATGTGCCTATTTCTATGTACTTGATGCTTAATTTATTCATATTTATGTTTTAGGTACATATTGGAGTGTTTCAAGGCAAAAAGAGTTAAATTGGAGCTATTTAGAACAAGTTGGAAAAATTCTGTTTCAACCTGGAACGGGTCGAAATGAAGCTAGAAATTCTCCTGTTTTGACCTGTTCAGGGTCGAATCAAGAAGTGTGGGAGCAAATCTGGAAATTGGAATTTACTTGGGACACAACTCTTTTGGGTTGAATCTATTTCTAACTGGACGTTTGGCATGGTTGGGCCTTGGAAAGACTTATTTAACCCATACTATTTATATTAGTTATTTTTAGGATTTTTGGACAAATATGTAAATTGCCAATAATTAAACTAGGTTAAATTACTTGTATATATAGGCAGCCGTTTAGCCTATATGTTTTAAGCTGGGGAAAACGTTATCAATATTTCAAGAATGGAGATTTCTCCATTGTTAGTTATTCTTAATTCTTTTCTTTTCTAGTTAATTTAATTTTGAGACTTTCAATCTCTTGGGTATTTGATTTGTGAGGCTCTGCACTTATTCATCTATCTTGTAAGTATTTCAATTTTCTCTGAATTATTTGAATGATTTCATACTTGATTATTTAGAATGGCCATCTATTTTAATTGGGTATGATTTCTATTGTTAGATGAGATTCCTATATGCAATCGTAGGTAATCAAATCCCAAGTAACAACTTAGAGTAGCCCTCTAAGAGAATCTTGAATTTAGATTGAATGTTGCCTATATTAGTAAGCATTGTCTATTGTTGGCTAAGATCTTTCTAGTTCTTAAAGCAATGGGTTACTTGAATCTGGTAGACGCTTGGAACTAGGTTAGTACACCTGTTAGGATTTAGTCTAGGACTTGCGTCATGACTAATGAAAACTAAGGAAAGATAGGGATTAATGGTCAATGACGTTAGTCTACGCCATCTATTTGTCAAGTTAGATATCAATTGTTGCCAAGGATCAAATCCTTTTAACCCAAAAGTGCGATTGTCTTGAAATTTAAATATTTAATTAATTGTTACTTTAATTTCACTAGTTTAATTTGTGTTTAATTTAGTTTAATCAATTTATTCACAAAAACCCCCCATTTAGTTTAATTCACAACTTTACGAAAGATAATTAAAACAATAGTTCTCTGTGGGATCGACTCGTACTTATCCTATCTATAGGTTTGTATGATTTTTATTTTTGGTGGAATACGACACCCATCAAATTTTGGCGCCGTTGCCGGGGAACTCATTTGTTTTGTTACTTTCCTTTAGTTTTGTTTTACTTTCCTTTAGTTTTGTTACAAGTCACCCCTCCATTCAAGTGTTGAAGAATTATTGGATAAATTTGGTTTCCTTATTCCTTGAACTTAATTTATATTTTCATTATTATGGAACATGGAGGTCAACATTTTCTTAGTTCGTGTTATGAGCCATATGCAAGTTATTACCCATTGGAGGAACAACAAATTCCTGCACACTTGGTGGCTTTCATGGAAAAGCTTGTTGAGGGAACATCCTTACTTGCTAAAGGACAATCGTTAATTAAACAAAAATTATCGATACATGAACAAGAAATACAAGATCTAGGAAATCAAGTGGGACAACTTGTTGATTCCTTAGGAAGGGTGGAAGCTTACCTCAATACCCTTGAGGAAGAAGAGAATGGCGCATGGGAAGTGAACCTTGGTGGGAATGAAGCTGAAAAAGAAGATGAGATAACTTCTTCAGTTAGTCAACCTCAACCCCTTCCTAAGCCAACATTAAGTGGAAATTCCGCATCCGAAGTCAATATGGTTGATAACTCTTCTCCAAATGAGATTTTGAGATGTGAGAATCATGATTTCCTAGGGATTGAAAAGTTTTTGAAGTTTTGGATGCTTCAATGGTGATGATTCATATGACGAATGGGTGATAATGGAGACATTCTTTAAGAATGATGATGCCTGCAAGTTTAAAAATGTTGCCAAGATGCTGAGGATGCAAGAAGAGTCTAACGCCAATTTCTTTTACTCGAAGAAGCTCTTGCACAAACCCATAACGGCAACAACAAGGGCATTGGCTTTACTAGCCATTCATGGAGTTCCTTTAAGCAAAATAGGTGACTTCCTTCCATATCTCTTTAATTTTCTCTTATTCTTATATGTTCATATCTTTCGATTTTGTTCATATTTGATTTTCGCATTGAGGTGGAAAGATCCTTCTTGACAAATAGAGAATGGAAATGTCTAGCCAAAGACATTAAATGACGGCGCTAGATGGGAGGCAACCCATGATTTTATTTTATTTTATTTTATTTATATACTATTCATACATTTAACATTCTACATGCATCAATTGCACACGGCACATTTAGGTTAAAAATTTTCTATCTCCGTTAGAACCAATTTTGCTCTTACTTTGAAAGAAAAAAATTGCTGTGGTAAAAAAAAATTTGCCTGTTTGGACCCGCCTGAAGGTTGAACTCGACCTGTTGCAAGGTCGAGTTGAAGATAAAAAAAAAATCTCCTGTGTCGACCTGTAAAACAGGGTCCAATTGACCCTTATCCGGGTCGGCACAGGAATTTTTGAACGTTTGGCCAAAAGTTCCTGAGTCAACCCTAAAAACGGTGAACTCAACCCCTTTCAGGTTGACTCAGGAAAATTCATAGAGCTTTGACATTCTCCATTCTATTTTAAATATTTTAGTTTTAAGTGTGTTGCAATTATAATCGGATTTTATTGAACCATTTGTCCTTCATAATGATTCTTGACATTGATTGGTTCTTTGAAATTCATTCATACTGAAAATTGAGATAGCATGGGGGTGGTGCATATTGATAACGGAGTTAGTTAGTTTTTCTATCTTTTTCTTTAATTTTTCATTTTGCATATAGTTTGCATTGTAGTATGTTAATTAGTTTTTTTTATTAATTTTTGTATATTTCATGTTTAGGACCTTATACAAGACATGTTATGATATTTTGTGCTTATTGCTATGTTTGCTTGATTTATTGGATTGGGTGCACACTTTCTTGATAGATTAAGTATTACATATATCATGTTATTGATAATTTTTTCCCCACATTTGTGCTTAATGTGTTGCTATTGATCTAACCAAAAGATTTTTATAACAATTCATTGATTTTTGAAATTGTTTTCAAAAATTCTAAAATTGTTTTGAGTACACATTGTCTTATCTCTTTGATTTATCTATGAAGGCTAGTTTGGCATGGTTTAGTTTAGTATTAAGGCATTTGTAATATATTTCAAATTTTCATATGCAAGATTATTCTTTGATTGAAATTTATATGGGAGTTTTTCATAAAGTATTACTTCTAGAACTTGCTTGACTATCCTTTCGAGGCGATTTATTTATTTAGCTCATTATCTTTTATAGTATACACTTCTATGGAACTAGAAAATATGCATTTGAGGATTGAGTTTGTGCCTAATTTTTGCCTACCCTTTTGAAAAAGCATAGTAGTAAAACCCATTGAGGCTTTTTCTTGGTTATAGCCGATATTTGATATATTTCTTTGTTTTTAGCCACATTATCCCAAAGAACCCTAACCCTTTTTAAAGAAAGACAAGTTTTCTCTTAGCCTTACTATCTCTTGATTGGTGAAGTTTTGACTTGTTGTATTGTTGGTTCTTGGCTAAAGCATGGAAATCGGTTATTTGTGAGGGATTTCTTCTATTCCTTAGTTGGAGATCCTATTTGAAGGGTTGAGTAGATGTCCAAGTGATTCAATTGAAAAGTGTTAAAAAAAAAAATCAAGTTAGTAACTTGAGGTGGGAGAGCATAAAATGCAACCACCAAGAAAATTCAAAAAAAAAAAAACAACAACACTTGTGCTTATAGTTATGGACATTCATTTGTGCATTAATTGTTTATGGTAAAGTTAAGAAGGAAGAAGAAAGTTGAAGTTCTTGGAGTCAAGTTTTGGGCTACTCATTGATATATTTGCCCATGATTATTTTCACTTCACCTTTCTTGAAATATTTTTGATCTATCCCTTACCCTTTCTTTGATAGTCCACTTTACCCATTAGCCCCATTACAGCCCTTATTATTAATGCATTCTAGTTCTTGTGCATACTATGTTTTATTTCATTTGAGCTAATATTTAGTAGAGATTGGATAGTTTTGCAAGCCAATGGTAAGTATACTATTATGAGTGGATTATAAATACCTATTAAGGTATGATGAACCCTATAATATTTTGATTGGATTTTTGAGCGTATTTTTATTTGATTTATATTACTTTTGAATTTTTACTAACCTTTACTATACCTTTCTAGAATTAGTGGATGAATTTTTGAGATGACCTTTTGCGTACTCCACATTTGCAAAATTCTTTTTGATCAAAACACATTTTTGGTTGATTATTTTAGCAACCACTTTCACATTGAGGACAATGTGTTATTTAAGTGTGGGGGAGGGAAATGTCTATTTAAAAGGTCTATTCTTTGCATTTTCGACTAGAGAAGGCTTTTCAAAAAGAATTTTTAAAATTTTTCCAAACTTTTTGCTTTTCAAAACTTTTGCTTCTCTAGACATAATGTTTGTGGGTGTCGTTCTAGTCAAGTAAGCCCTCAGGAGACTATACTCCTCCTCTAGGGACGCTTAGGGGTTTAAAGGCTTGTGGTTTACGCTAAAAACCACCGTCTGCCTACGAAAGTGGAACTAAGTCATTTGTTGCATGTGATTTTCCTTTTTGATTTTAGAGTGTTTGTTTGCATATGCATTTGTTTGTTTTAGTTTAGTTTTCTTTTAGTGTTTAGTTTTTGTTTTGTTTTTCTAGCTTGCTAGGGACTAGCAAGATCTAAGTGTGGGGGAATTTGTTAGGCACATATTTTTTCCTATATTTTATATGTTAATTATATTTGATTATGTACCTATTTCTATGTACTTGATGCTTAATTTATTCATATTTATGTTTTAGGTACATATTGGAGTGTTTCAAGGCAAAAGGAGTTAAATTTGAGCTATTTAGAACAAGTTGGAAAAATTCTGTTTCAACCTGGAACGGGTCGAAATGAAGCTAGAAATTCTCCTGTTTTGACTTGTTCAGGGTCGAATCAGGAAGTGTGGGAGCAAATCTGGAAATTGGAATTTACTTGGGACACAACTCTTTTGGGTTGAATCTATTTCTAGCTGGACGTTTGGCATGGTTGGGCCTTGGAAAGACTTATTTAACCCATACTATTTATATTAGTTATTTTTAGGATTTTTGGACAAATATGTAAATTGCCAATAATTAAACTAGGTTAAATTACTTGTATATATAGGCAGCCGTTTAGCCTATATGTTTTAAGCTGGGAAAACATTATCAATATTTCAAGAATGGAGATTTATCCATTGTTAGTTATTCTTAATTCTTTTCTTTTCTAGTTAATTTAATTTTGAGACTTTCAATCTCTTGGGTATTTGATTTGTGAGGCTCTGCACTTATTCATCTATCTTGTAAGTATTTCAATTTTCTCTGAATTATTTGAATGATTTCATACTTGATTATTTAGAATGGCCATCTATTTTAATTGGGTATAATTTCTATTGTTAAATGAGATTCCTATATGCAATCGTAGGTAATCAAATCCCAAGTAACAACTTAGAGTAGCCCTCTAAGAGAATCTTGAATATAGATTGAATGTTGCCTATATTAGTAAGCATTGTCTATTGTTGGCTAAGATCTTTCTAGTTCTTAAAGCAATGGGTTACTTGAATCTGGTAGACGCTTGGAACTAGGTTAGTACACCTGTTAGGATTTAGTCTAGGACTTGCGTCATGACTAATGAAAACTAAGGAAAGATAGGGATTAATGGTCGATGACGTTAGTCTACGCCATCTATTTGTCAAGTTAGATATCAATTGTTGCCAAGGATCAAATCCTTTTAACCCAAGAGTGCGATTGTCTTGAAATTTAAATATTTAATTAATTGTTACTTTAATTTCACTAGTTTAATTTGTGTTTAATTTAGTTTAATCAATTTATTCACAAAAACCCCCCATTTAGTTTAATTCACAACTTTAGGAAAGATAATTAAAACAATAGTTCTCTGTGGTATCGACTCGTACTTATCTTATCTATAGGTTTGTATGATTTTTATTTTTGGTGGAATACGACACCCATCAGAATGCTTCAAAGCTACCTAGTCAATAGTGAGTAAAAATGACATGTTTTCTTAGTCTGTCAAGTGTCAATTGGGTTGGGAAAGAAAAATTAAGTAATAGCCTTAGATTGTGATTGGATGGGGATTTTCAAGAGAGATTTTTTTTATAGGGATTTTTTAAAATCTAAATTTAAAAAACTTGGTTTGGCAACATTAAAATTGGGTTTTTAAAAATCTTAGGAAATTGGAGAGGGATTTTTGAAGAGCTCAAAACCTCACTTCAAATTCAAAATCCATGTAAGATGGTGTCTTTTTTAAAATCATCTTCTTTTTACCTTAACCACCACATTAACTAACTTTCCTTTTTTATAAATTTTTTATATTTTTAACTTAAATGATAAAAATGTATTTTTAAAAAATGTATTTTCACTTCTAAATTTTATTAAAAATATATATACATTATTACAAATCAGATGATATCCATATTGCATATTTTTATTTTTCTAATATTATTTTTTATAATTAAATATATTATTTTATTAAAAAAAATTTTGAATATCTCACAATCTACTCCTGAAAATCTTCATCCAAACTAAGATTTTTAAAAGTTAGCTTTTCAAAATGATGTATTTCAAAATTCATTCTTTTTAAAAATCTTTGAAATTTTAAGAATTTTTCATCCAAACACACTCTTAAAGTGAAGTACTGACATATTTATATAGTTGTGGTCTTGTGGAAAATTTAGCTCAATCCCCACGGCCACACAATATTCATTAACCGTACGTCCTTTAATTAGTACTCTCTCTGTCTCATATTATAAGTCCCCTTCTAGAAAGTTTTTTTGTCCCAAAATATAAGTCCCTTTTTAAAACCCAATGCAACTTTTACCTAAGTTATCTAAATTACCCTTGTTAGTGGTAGTAGAAATTTAGTTGGAATTTAATTTATCTATTGACTATGAGGAAATAAGTGGGAGGAGAGAGACTTAGTGGGGGGGAGGGGAGGGGAGAAGAGGGACAAAATTGGAAAAAGAAGATAAAAGTTTATAAAAGTTAGAGTTTTAACTACTTTTCTTAAATTTTGTGATACGGTTAAAATGGACTTATAATATGGGACAGAGGGAGTACTTTCTTATTATAAATTTGAATTAATACCAACAAATTGATCGGCCTGTGCTGGCGCTACGGGCGTTCTTTGTTTAGAATCGTTATTTACCACCATGCATATATTAAAATATTTTTGCCGTAAATTTAAAATAGAGACAGTGCTTTGACGTGTTTATTGGGATTGTTCTATTTCCTTTTTTAAGGTACAGATTTTTCAAAAAATAATCGACGGGAAAAAAAAACAAAGTTAATAAATGCAACACTTGTGGAATTGACAAATGGGAGGGTGCAATTAACTAAATCTGATTCAAGAAATCTTGTAATTACCAAAAGGTAAGGGGAAAGAAGGAAATAAAGGACTATGACATGCGACTTTTTGAGTCATTTGTCAATTGAGAAATGACCAAAAAGTTTAGTTATTTAATCCCCTCAAGAATAAAAAATTAGGACATTTAAGTAATCTACCAAGTAGGTAAAGACGAAAAAGATTAGTTTTCTAGCTCATCATCAATCCTTGATGGGGATCTTTCATTAATTCCACCACTCTATTCAAGTCCATTGAGAAATGACCAAAAAGATTACTTATTTAATCCCCTCAAGAATCAAAAATTAGGACATTTTAAGTAATCTGCCAAATAGGAAAAGACGAAAACAATAAGTTCTCTAACTCCAAAAGCAAGTCTTAGTAAGGATCTTTTAATAATTCCACTACTCTATTAAATTCAATTGAGAAATGACCAAAAAGTCTAGTTATTTAATCCCCTCAAAAATCAAAAGTTGGGACATTTAAGTAATCTGCCAAGTGAGAAAAGACGAAAAAAATTAGTTCTCTCGCTCCTCATTAATCCGAGGTGGAGATATTTTTAATAATTCCACGTATTTATTCAAATAATATGTAGTATATATATTGCAGAGGCTCTTATCAATTTCTATGAAGATCCACTTCAGCATGACCTTCCTGCAATCGGATTTAATTCTACTTCTACGAGACCAATGACTATAGATCAGCAACTGACTAGGTACCATGATCTAATCTAATTGGTTAATTTTGTGACTGTAAACTTGCATTTTTGATAATATGGATATGGTGCTATAGTATACAGTTTTCGGAAATCAAGCAAATAGACGAAGCAATTAATGGCTAATTTTTTTCCCTTCTCCCAATATTTTTGCCCCAGTTTTTGCTAAATATTGTCCCATTTTTTACACTTTTGATACTTTTGCCCTTTGCTTCATTTTCTAAGATTTCAAATCCTCTGAAAGATTGAAGTTATTACAAACGTAGAATAACCCGAGAACTCCGGAAATGGACGATAATGAGCCATATTTTGATGATGATGTAAGAAAAATTGCAATTTTTTTGTATTTTTTTTTGACAAAATTACATGTGCCGCCCCCCTGCGACGGCATGACCACAGTATGCCGGCACATGCAATTTTGTCAAAAATCTAAAAAAAAAAAAAAACTGCTGCCTCCCTAGGAGGGCGGCATGCCATGGACATTGCCTCCCTCCTAGGGCGGCATTCCGTGGCACAGTCGCCCCAAGAGGGCGGCTATGTCCAATAGCTTGCCGCCCAAGGGCACCGACAACAAAATTTTTTTTTTTTAACATAATATTTCTAGATCTATAACTTAGATATACAAAATAACAACATATATTTCATAAAGATTTTCATACCAATAAAAATTTTAGTTTGAAGGTTGTTTGAAGGTTTTAAAAGATTTGGAGTTAGAAAGTTGAAAAAATATGAACAAATGGTAAAAGTGTTAAAAGTGGGGCGGTGAATAGAAAAAACGGGGCAGTGTTTAGCAATTCATTTCTGTGTTGCAACTGCAATTCACCGCCTTGTAAATATTGCAGACCGCCTTGTAAATATTGCAGATAATCACCGTATTTGCCAATATTTGAAATCATGGATCATTTAATTCGACGTAAAGCTCATTACTGAGGAAGTAATTGATGACAAAAAGGCATTATTATTATCTAATTTTCTTCAAATTTTTCACAAATTGGAGGCTTCATGCATGCTGGTAATTTTCAGTTCATCGATCCTCCGATTAGCCTTAAATATTTTTTAAACATTCTTTTTACAAGAAAACTTGTTTCATACGTATATAACAAGAAGCATATCATGCATAGTTTTTTTTTTTTGTTTGGCCAATCGCAAGATTGCATAGCATGATGCTACTTACTGGTCTTCGAAGTTACCCGGACACAGGTCAATGCAACTTACTGGTCTTCTAAGTTAGGCAGTTAACTCATCAAAGAAAACTTTTTTACTTACCCAGACACAGGTTAATGTAATTCTGGTTTTTAAAATGCTTTCTCAGATGCTCTTGGAAAAAAGAAGCAATTCGAAGACTTATTACATGGACATATTTGTGGAAATTTTAGCTCAACCCAACCATTTCGTTACTTTTAATTCTCTGCATGCCTTTTTGTGTGCAAAAAGTTCTCTGCCTTTTTATTTATTTTTCTTGCATTCACAAACCAATGACCAAATGACCAAGACTTTGGAGACATTGAACCCAGAAAAGAAGTTAGGATCATTATCTTCAGCCCAATTAAAACGCGAAGACTGTGTGTGTGCCATTGACATTTGTATATATATTCTGAAGCTTATAAATACTCGTAACATTATCATACCATACATTTTCAAACATTCTCTTAGTTGTAAGAAAAACATGTCCTTACCGAAAGCCTACCATTTGCTTTGCCTTGTTTTGCTTTTCCTCAGCTTTCAAGCTAAGCTTCCATTATCTTCTTCTGCTGCAACACTTGCACATTTGTGCTCCCAGACAGAAGCTACTGCACTGATCCAATTCAAGAGCTCTTTTTCCATCAGTCAACCTTTTAATTTTCATCATATTTTTCAGAGTTGCAATTATTATACTGGCACCAAATCTTATCCAAAGACAGATTCTTGGAAAGAAGGAACAGACTGCTGCTTATGGGATGGAGTAACTTGTGATGAGATAAATGGTCAAGTGATCGGCCTTGACTTGAGTTGCAGTTGGCTCTACGGAAGCTTCTCTTCAAATAGCACTCTCTTCCATCTTCAAAACCTCCAGAAACTCAACCTAGCCTTCAACAATTTCAACTATTCCGAGATGCCATCCAAGTTTGGTGGGTTTGCAAATCTAGTTGATCTCAACCTTTCTTCGTCATTGTTTGGAGGACAAGTCCCATTGGAGGTCTCCCACTTGTCAAAATTGGTTTCACTTGATCTATCTTTGGATTATTATCAAGGGCCAGTACTTGTCAAGGATACTTTTGGAAGACTTGTTCAGAACTTAACAGAGCTGAGACAACTTTATCTTGATGGAACCAACATGTCTTCTATTACTCCTAGTAC
The DNA here is from genome assembly GCA_001974805.1 of Corchorus capsularis. NCBI lineage: Eukaryota > Viridiplantae > Streptophyta > Magnoliopsida > Malvales > Malvaceae > Corchorus > Corchorus capsularis. The sequence goes on along the minus strand of AWWV01010424.1, from coordinate 30,672 downwards.
CTTGATGAACCTATCCTCATCATCGTTAAGGTCTCTTAGTCTCAGTGATTGTGATTTCAGAGGGAAATTCCCATCCGAGGTCCTCCACTTGTCAAAATTGGTTTCACTCGATCTCTCTTGGAATTTTGATGAACCGATTGAGAAGGTTGCTTTTGATAGACTTGTTAGGAACCAAACAGAGTTGAGACAACTTTCTCTTTCTGGAATCAACATGTCTACAGTCACTCCTAATGCCTTGAATAACCTATCCTCATCTTTAACTTCTTTGAGTCTCAGGCATTGCGATTTGAGAGGGAAATTCCCTGAAAACATGTTCCAACGGCCAAACCTCAAGTTGCTCATTTTAGGGGAGAACCAAAATCTCAATCTCAAAATTCCAAAGTTGAATCATAGCAGCAGTCTACAAGTTTTGGGACTATCGTATATGCCCATTTCTACAGAATTGCTTGATTCCATAAGCAGTTTACAGTCCCTGAAGAAGTTGTATCTAATACAAGCTTCTTTCTCTGGAGTGCGAGGATTCCCTCTCTCAATCACGAATTTATCATCTTTGGAGCATTTGGATGCATCAGACACACAATTCTCTGGAGGAGTATTGCCTGACTCAATCGGAAATCTTGTTTCCTTGCAATTTTTGAGCCTTCTCAATTGCAGCATGACGGGACCAATTCCGATGTCATTGTGGAACCTCTCGCAGCTCAGTGTGCTAGAGCTGTCGGTTAACCAATTCAGAGGACAAATTCCATCCTCTTTCACAAATCTGAGACAGCTTAAATACTTAAACCTTGGTGAGAATCAACTGGAGGGTAGCATTCCAGATGAGGTAAATGCTTTTCCTAATCTATTTGTTCTCCAGTTGCATTCCAACTTACTCAGCGGAGCACTTCCATCATGGTTGTTTACTGCTTCTTCATTAAAGTATTTGCGTCTCGGTGGTAACCAATTCAGTGGTCATATCAAGGAATTCCAATCCAAATCACTAGAATACATTTCTTTTTATATTAATAATCTCCAAGGTCCTATTCCATCTTCAATATCCCAACTCCATAACCTTATTTTCCTCTATTTGAGCTATAATAATCTTAGTGGTGTTGTAGAGTATGACATGTTCTCAAAGCTCCAAAATCTCGTTGACCTTGCTCTTTCATATAACCATCTATCCTTCAATTCTAATCCCACTAGTGTTGATTATACTTTGCCCAATCTTCAAAATTTGTATTTGGCTTCTTGCAATGTTACTGAATTCCCCCGATTGTTAAAAGGCTCAAAAGTTATATCTTTTGTAGAGCTTCAAGACAATAGAATTTCTGGCAAGATTCCCGATTGGATGTGGGATGTGGGGAAGGACTCTATGGATTTCCTAAATCTAAAAAACAATTATTTGACACAAGTTGAGCAACTTCCGTGGACGGTGATTAGATATCTTGACTTCAGCTCTAATGTCATTGATGGAGATCTTCCGATTCCACCTTTCAGAACACGTGTGTTTTTGATCTCAAATAATAGTTTGAGTGGAGAGATCTCTTCTCTGATATGCAATGTCACTACTCTTCAAATTCTTGACTTGTCTCGCAACAATTTGACTGGAGTTGTTCCACATTGTTTGGGAAATTTCAGCGAAAGCCTTTCAACGTTGAATCTAGGGATGAACAAGTTGTACGGGATCATTCCTCTAACATTTGCAGAGGGATGTCAATTGAGTTATCTCAACTTAAATGGCAATCAATTCCAAGGGGCTTTACCACGATCTATCCAAAACTGCAGAAATATGGAAGTGCTAGATCTTGGTGACAACAAGATCAATGATACTTTTCCTTATTGGTCGGCAAGTCTTCCATCGTTGCAAGCTCTTGTGTTGAAGTCGAATCAATTCCACGGTTCAATAAACGACATTGGGGCTGGGTGGTCCAATCATTCTTTCTCCAAAATCCAAATTTTCGACCTCTCAAGTAATTATTTTACAGGTCCACTACCTGTGAGATATATACAAAATTTCAAGGCTATGATAAATCTCACAAAAGATGGAAGTCAATACATGGGGAGGTGGCCGACGCCTGGTTACTACTATAGATATTCAATTGAAATTGTGCTAAAAGGACAAGAGAAGAATTTGGATAATATTTTCACCATGTTCACGGCCATAGACCTCTCAAATAATGAGTTTCAAGGAGAGATTCCCACAGTTATTGGAAAGCTTGACTCCCTCAAAGGGCTTAACCTTTCCCATAATAACCTTAATGGTTCTATCCCCTCATCCATAAAAGATCTGATTAGTCTTGAATGGTTGGACCTTTCTTCTAATGAGTTGGTTGGGAGAATTCCAGAGAGACTGATACTTCTGACATCCCTTTCTTTCTTAAACCTTTCTGAAAATCAACTCCAAGGTCCGATTCCTCAAGGAAAACAATTCAACACATTTGGAAATGATTCATATCAAGGAAACATGGGATTATGTGGATATCCAGTCTCTAAAAGTTGCAGTAATAATGAGCCTCCACCTTCAAACTTGCCAAATGAAAATGATGAGTCAAAATCAAACATGACTTTTGGTTGGAAAGTAGTGGCGATAGGTTATGGATGTGGATTAGTGTTTGGTCTGGCTGCCGGGTATGTTGTTTTCCAAACTGGTAAACCGAAATGGTTTGTGACTTTGGTAGAAGACCATCAACATAGGAGGCGAAAGAAGCCAAAGATTGGCAATCGCAGGGCTGGAGGAAGAAGGTTGTAGTCTGTCAAATGTTTAGTCCACGGTGAAAGGTTGCAGAGGTATGTCTTTGTCTTTATAGTTATCAATATATCTCTGTTGTTTTGTATTTTAGTTCTTTGCGAAGTGTGTTAATCAATCAATATATGTTGTTTTGTATTCTAGTATTTTGCAGAGTGTGTTAGTTAAAGATCTATTTTGAGTGTTAACATGTTTTTAAGGTTGTAGCAATGAAGTTCTCTTTTATTTGATGTATCAATTAATAAAGTTATGGTTCATTCTATTTTATTTTATTTTGATGTAATATAAACTATTCTATTTGTTGGTGACTTGAATTATTAATGATTCGGCCCGAATTGATGACTCGACTCAAAATATTCGGAGCACGACTTGGGATTTTCAATGGATTTCTGTGATGGATGTGTAGGGTACAAAGCTGTACTAGCTAGGGGGCGGGGGGCAGAACCCTCCGCGATATGGTAAAGCTTTATTATTGTATCCTATTTATATCTAGCGTTTATCGTGTAATAGCTGCTGTAACAATTTTCTCAAAAGAAATAAGAAAATTCTCTTTCTACCCGTGGATGTAGGTTAACTTAACCGAACCACGTAAATCTCTTGTATTCTTTATTTTGTGCTCTTTAATCTTCTATTTGTGCACAACACTATTGATGATTACATGATGATGATGTAACCGTACATAGTTATTCTAGTAAAGATATCGGATCGACTTGAAAATTTAAGTGCATAATTTTTTGAGCTAAATTTAAGTGCGTGGCCATGATCAAATTTTGGGCCTAGAGTTAGAGGTGACCGCGGTTCTGGTTCCGGTTTGATTTCGAACCGCCAATTTCCGTTCCTCCAATGTTAGCATCGAACCTTAACTGTACTTACTAAGGTCTGATTACGGTTCCCAATTCAAAACTGGAATCTTACCCCTTTTTCCCTTACTTAAACTTTAACTTAGGAAAAACAGCTTGAGGCATAAAATTTCATAAAAAAAATTTACTACAATTTACAAATTTCAAATGAAAATAATTGTAATATCAAATATTACAAATGAAAAATAATTGAACATAATACAAAGAAATTACATAGAACTAATCACTTTACTTTTATTACATAGAAAAGGGCTAAATACCCAAAAAAAATCCCAATATCTTTTCTTTTTAGGTTTGCTAAACACCACCCCCCTTTTTATAATTTTTGACACTTTCGCCTTTTACTCAATTTTGTAACATTTCAAAGCCTCTGAAATCTCCAAGCTAATTACTAACGTGAAACAAGCCGAGAACTGGAATTGAATAGAAAATTGTTAAAAAAATCTCAGAGAACTGGAACTGGAATTTAAAAAAAAAAATTTAAAAATTTAAAAAAAAAATGGCCTAGCCACCCAAGCTGGGCGACTAGCCAATGTCCATGCCGCCCTTGTGGGGCGGCAATGCCATTTTTTAAATTTTTTTAATATTAATTAGTTTTAATTAGTTAATTAAAATTACTTAGTTTATTAGTTTATGTTTAATTAGTATTTAATTAGTTTATGATTAATTAGTATTTAATTAGTTTATGATTAAAATGAAGGAAAATGAATTTGAAGATTTGTTAGAAATGAAATTTGAAGAAGTTCGAAAAAGTTGTTAGAAATGAAGTTTAAGGTTTGAAGGTTGAGAGTTTGAAGAAGTTGTTAGAAAGTTCAAAATATGAACAAAGGGTAAAAGTGTAAAAAGGGTGGCGGTATTTAGTAAAAGGGGGGCGGTGTTTAGCAATCCAGTTTCTTTTTGGGACAAAAAAATCCCTTTTTTTGGGACAAATTAATCCCTTACGTTTCAAAAATGAGCCTCGTTAGTCATTTTTGGACGGTCCGTTAATAACACCGTCAGATGTGCTGATGTGGCTTTTCCACGACAGCATTTTTGCTACGTGTTACGTGGGGCTCACAAAAATATTTCAAAAATAAAAAATTTTAAAAAATATCTGATAAAGAAATCTTGTAAAACGGCGCCATTCTTTGTTTTTATTTTTCTCTTTTCATTTTCCTTAATTCTTCTTCTTCTTCTCCACTTGAAACTTGCGCCATAGTTGCGGAGGATGAAGGTATAACAAGTGGAGAAATTTGAAGAAAAAACAGAGCAAGTTTTACCTGCAACCCAACCCAAGGTGAGAATGTTCAGTAACTAGACAGTATTATGTTACGTTGAGTTCTGGTTTCCACCGGGAAAGAAATCAATCGTCGAGTACCGATCAGCTTCACGGATTGGAAGCTTTGATTTTGATGTCAACAGAAAAAGAATCAAGGTAAAGTTTTCCTTCCATTAGTCCCTCTTTGTTTAGCTAGTACTTTAAAGCGGCCAAAAAAAAATTCCCAGTCTTCCATACAGGCATTGCGACAAGAGATGGAGAAGAAAGGATGGGCTTCTGAAGAAAAATTTTGAAGGCTCGGCACGCTAATTGAACTGATCGTCATATTACAGCATAGTACCCTTTCAATTTTAATTTGACAGATAATTCATCAAGGAATTGCACATTTCTCAAATAAACAATTGGTAGGTAGCACTAGATTTGTATCTCTGCTTCCGTAATAAAATAGATTGGGTTACTTATATATACTATACTAGGTTACAACTCGTGCGTTGCACAGGGATTTATTTAAATTTTAAAGTAAATATTTAAAATTATAATTTATTTATGAATAATTCATTAGTCATATAATATTTGAATTTAAGTTAGCAGCAAACTTGATAAGCAATGAACATTATTTTGTAATGTAACTTTAGTTACGTTGCAAAATTAAATAAAAAAAATATTATTAAATCTTTATTTTACACATACTATGCAAAACTTTTATAATTTATTAAAAAATATTACTAAATATTTATTTTACTAAATTTTTATAATATGTAGAAAAACATTATTATTTCTTTTTAATGAATAATTATTTAATACTACGTCAGTGAAATTTTCATATTGTACACATAGGTTAAAAAAGTAATTCATACACCATTTTCTCGATAATTATTTGATACATCGTCAATAGAGTTTTTATACTACTGATGGATTGAAAAACTAACACATACACTTTATTAATTAATTAATAGTGTATTTAATATTGAAAATATACCCTAAAAAGACAAATGTCAACCCTTTAACCCCGCATTAAAGTCTGCTAAATTTTATCGACAATGGATGGTATAATTTTTTTATCTTAATAACATTGTAAGCTTTATAATAAGGTTTATTGTACGAATACACTGTCAATGTAAATTTTGGACTTCATAAGTGGGTTAAGAAGTTGACACATACCTCATTTTATAATTAATTAAATATTTGATATTAATACATTCCCTAAGGGGGATACATGCCAACCCTTAAACCATGCATGTATAGTCTACTAAACTCTACTGACGGTGTATTGTATAATTTTTTTTTGTAGGATTATTATACAATACACTGTCAGTGTAAATTTTGAACTCCACAACCGGGTTAAGAAGTTGACACATACCTTATTTCATAATTAATTAGATATAAATTATTAATACATATTCCCTAAGAGGACACATGTCAACCCTTAAACACGCGCTAGGACACATGTCAACCCTTAAACCCCGCGCGTGCAGTCTGCCAAACTCCACTGACAGTGTATTGTATAATTTTTGTTTTATATGATTATTATACAATATACTATCAGTGTAAATTTTGGACTCCATAAGCGGGTTAAGAAGTTGACACACACCCCATTTCATAATTAATTAAATATTTAATATATTAATACATATTCCCTAAGGGGATACATGTCAACCCTTGAACCCCGCACTTGCTGTATGCTAAACTCCACTGACTGTGTATTGCGTAATTTTTCTTATAGAATTATTATACAATACACTGTCAATATAAATTTTGGACTCCATAAGCGAGTTAAGAAGTTGACAGATACCTCATTTCATAATAAATTAAATATTTAATATTAATACATATTCCCTAAAGGGACACATGTCAACCCTTAAATCCTGCACGTGCAGTCTGCTAAAATCCACTTACGGTATTGTATAGAATTATTATACAATACACTGTCAATGTAAATTTTGTACTCCATAAGCGGTTAAGAAGTTTTTGTGCCAAGAAAGAAACTTATAAAGTTTTTTTCGTAACTTTCACTCAAATATTTTTTCAAACTTATTAAAGTTTTTATAAGATGACATATTTCCCCTATACCTTTTTAGAAGATCCAAATAAACATCTTTGATAACCAATCATAAAGGTGGTAATATTGTATTATTTTAAACCAAACGACTCTTAACTTCATCTTTAACTTATGTGAATTGTGAAATATGTATGGAAAATTTCCCATGTTGATTTCTAATTCCTATTTTCTTAAATTTATAAATTTATAGTATTTCGTTTCTATATAATTGTTGCTTTCAAGTTTTTCACATATACTAAGAAATTTAATTATCAATTGATAAAAATTACTTTTTACACCATCAAAGCTTCATATCGTTTTAGCCACCTGGTGTAGCATAGGTTTAGCCATTACTTTTCATGAAAACAAACTTTATAAAATTGTATAAGTATTAAAATTCTGGATATTTATTGTGATAATGTAGTAATGATTATCAGTGTGCTACTTGGGATAATTTGGTGGAGCAAATAGTATTACCTTAAATTTCTAATTTAAAAATTATCCTTTTATTAATTATTCAAATTAACTCTATTCAAACTTATCACACAATGCCTTTAAATTAAATATATACATATTATTTCTCTACCTTATTAGGTAAATTTGAACAAAAAGAAAATTCTTGATCGGTTTATAAGTGAAATAAAAAGGAATGAATTGATTTTGATTGAATTGAATATTAGTGAAAATGAATATTCCCACTGTCCCAAATTATCTGACCCTTTTGGGTCTAAGATATCCTAACTTTGACCCTTAATAATAAAAAAATTATATAAAATTAAATTTTTAAAAATTATGTTCTGATTAAGTTAATCCTTAAACTTTTCAAAACATATTTGTTGAAAACTTGATTGTTTTGTAACTAAAGGTCAACGGTAGAATTAGTTTGACCCAAAAGAGTCAGATAATTTGGGACAGAAGGAGTATTTATAAGCGGGTTAAGAAGTTGACACATACCACATTTCATAATTAATTAAATATTTAATATTAATACATATTCTCTAAGCGGACACATATCAACCCTTAAACCCCACGCATGCAGTTTGCTAAACTCTTGACAGTGTATTGTATAATTGTTCAAATTTAATTATACATACACAGGATTGTGTAGCTAATTTAAGCTTGCAATCATATACATACACAGAAATTGTTAGTATTGAACCCATATTTTCCTCTCTTTTTTTTTCCAAAATTTTAATTTAGTAATACACCTAACTCATATAATGGTCTTAAATTATAGGGCTCTTAATTATATTAAAAACTTTTTTTTTGGAGTGTTACAGCTGAATCTCATTACAATCAGAATAAATCTCCATATGCCCAAATATCTAAATGAGAATCCAACCCAGACTAAGAAATTACCTTGAATAACCTACTTAACAAACTACCAAATAAACAAACAAATAAATCAACTAAACTCACATTCCGTGAGACTTGAAGCCAGGACCTCATGGTCCATGCATGGTGCACTCACCAGTTGAGCTAACAACTCGCGCGGGTGCAATTATATTAAAAATTAAATATTTGTTTTTGTGCCTAAATAATGGAAAGAAAAGCATTGATTTATTATCTAAGATGCTGGAAATTAAGTATAGTAATTTAAGGATGTGTTAATTTTAGAGATAATATTTAAGCAGCTAATTTCACAATTTTTATTTATGTACATTAATTTTTAATATTTCATTAATCAAAATTAATTTACATTTCAAAATCAATTATTAATTTAATATCGGAAAATTTCAAAAAGGGGTAGTGTACTAAGAATATTAACTAAATGGTACCATGAGAAAACATAATTTTTTTTTAAAAGGAATTAACACTCTATTATAAAATTAGTGAAAAGGATTTTGTTTTTAATTTTTTGACATTATTAAAACAAAAACTAAATACTTAGTAATTTTCCTTTTCTAACTCATGCCACAAATATAGTGATTAATCTTACTGCCACAAATAATTATAGTAATTTTTTTTACATCAATAATCAATAATTATAGTAATTTAAGCATATATTAATATGATTGGTATGTGAGTAATGATCAAATTAAATTTCGTTATATGTTATAGAAATCAATTGGAAAGAAATTTTTTGGTAGAATTGGTAAGAATTCTCTACCTTTCGAGAAATTATTAGGTGAGACGGACCCACCACGTCATCTATGGGACCAACCAATGATATGAAGACAACTCATCAATTTTCTGAAACCCTATCCCAATAAAATCTCAAATTTGGGGACTTACCCTTTATATAGGGCTTGTTTTAAAAGGGGCTAAACCTTGGGTTAAAATCGTGCCTTAATTTAAGGAGTTAATTTGACATGGCAAAATTTTATTGGTTAGTCCCATGGATGACGTGGTAGGTCCGTCCCATCTAATAATTTCTCCTAACTTTCTATACTACATTTATTAGTAATTTAAAAAATTAATGATTACTTAACTAATACTCCCTCCCATTCAAAATAAGTGCAACACTAGGAATATTACATAAACCAAGACAATGATTAATTGATTTTAAATTTAGTAAAAAGTCACTTAAAATGGCATTCTTACCCTTCAAAAAATTTAATAAACAATTAGATAAAATTCTTCTCTTCCTTTCCAACTTCCCAAGATAATTAAAGATTCAACTACCTAACCAACACAAGTAGGGATATATATGGAAACAAATTACAAATTACATTGATTTTATAAAATGTTGCACTTAATATGAATGACTGCAAATCTTGAAATGTTGCACTTATTTTGAATGAGAGGGAGTAATTAATTTCATAGCAAATAAGCCTTCAGCATGTTTTTAACTTATTCTTTCCTTAAAGGCGTCATAAACTTGTTGCAAAAAAAGGCATCATAAATAGCCTTGAAAATTGATGCACGTAAAGATTAGGAAGGATTAGGAGAATGGTAAAAAAAAAATTTGTAAAAAAACAAAAAATCTTTACAAAAAACCACTATAAAATGACTTTTAATCAAAGAACAAAAGATCGCTACTAAATGATTTTTTATTCCTAATTCTCTCAATTATAATATCTAATCTGCGTCTTTACCGAAAAAATTAAAAGAAATAGTTCAAATTCAAATTTTGATATCAAGTAAGAAAACTATATATGCCTGTAAAGGAATATCTATATACCTAAAACGTAATTAATGTACATTGTTCCATTAAATTTAATCAATTTTGATTTGAAAATATTAAAATTATAATAAGTGACATAATTTCATCAAACCAATTTATTGTGAATTAAAATTTTCAAATTAAACATACTCTTTTTTTGATTAAAAAAAAAAGAGTATGTTTAATTAAACATACTCTTATTTATATGTACAATGCTCTCATGGGGTGACACTTGGCGTTTTGTGTCGTTGCCAAGTGTCAATTGATAGAATTTTTAATGTGTTCATTGAACCACTTTTTGTGAAAAAAAAAATTAATTGATTTTTAGAAACAATTGAATCTATTAATTAAACTTGAGAGAATTCTTTATATGTTTATTGAAGAGTTTTTTTAAAAAAAATTAATTAATGGATAGATTCCAAAATACAATTGAATCTATTAATTAATTTTTTTTTGGTACATGAATCTATTAATTAATTAATAATTCATATGTGTTTCTTGAATAGTTTTTTTTTTTTTTGGGTTTTTGAAAAGTAATTAATGGATTCCAAAATACAAAATTCAATTCATTAATTAATAGTCAATTCATTTACCTTCTCTCTATCAACCATTAATCATAGAAAATAGAAAATGTCTTTATTCAATGTTTTTTTACCTTTGCCTACCCAATATATAAGGTTATTATTCCTCTCCCCTAAATCAAACTTCAAACCAAACACAAAAAAAAACTCTAGTACCAAAAAAAACCCTCAAAAAATCCATTCTCCCTTTTATGATTTAGGTGTTGATTAATTTTTTTGGATTGAGGTGATTTACCTTCCCTAGAGAGAATATTTTGAAGATATTGAAAAATACGCTTCAGTTTGGGTTTCTATACATCTTATACAACCTCGGGTACGTCTTTCTAATTCCAATTTCTTCTTCTTTATTTTCTTAAAAATATAATTCATTTTGGTCTTTTGGTATTGTTATATATTTTCAATACTATGTTTCTTTTGCAATTTTCCTTTTGTAGGAGCAAATCTCTGCAAATTTGGGATAAAGAAGGTGAGTGAAATTATATGGAAATAACAATTTTGTTTTGCCGTGAATTAAATGGGTTTTAACTTTAAGTTTGAGTGTGTTGTTGGATCATTGTCGGAGAGAGTGCGGAATAAAAGCAATGACTCAATTTTTTATTGTTGGTTCTTTTATAAGAACAAATGACTTAAATTTCTGCTCATAATTTTCTTTTAAACACCTCATAAATGAAACACCCGCACGCGAAGCGCGGGGTAACAATCTAGTTAGATTATTAGTTTAAAGGCGAGCCATTGACATACATCCAAAACTCAAACATAAAAAAATATAATTTGAATAATGTGCACACCGAAAATTTTTGTGTAGAACAATTGGATAGAACAACTGGGTAGACGTCATATGCTCTCTTACTTTCGTTCTAGATCTATATAATTGAACATATAAGAATAGAATAAAAACTTTTATTTTTGAAAAAGAAAAAATAGAAAAGAAGCTTGAATAAGTGGTGTGGGATGGAACAATGATAGCATAAGCCAATATGAGTGCTTTATATGGGGGACGAAATTACCATTTAAGGTAACATAAACCGTAATATGGAATTTCAAATAAACTAAATAAAACACTCTTACATAATTCTAATTGGTTTGATGGAAAATATTTGTAATTTCCAATTGCTTAATTGATGGTGTTATAATTAAAATTCAAAATTATTATTATGAAACATAGTAATTTGAGTTATGAGTAATTTATTCCAACAATTAAGGTAGAGTAATTATGAGTAATTTATTGTAAAACATTAAGGCAAGTAAACGGATAACAATATATGGAAATTGGAGGCAATCCCACGTTCATACATTCCCATTGAAATTAGAATTTTCTATAAATAATTTATTCAATTAGACAATTGTTTTGAAATACTAAAATCAAGGGATATTTTTTTTTTGAGAACCACTAAAATCAAGGGATTAATAGCATATAAAACTGAAATTGTAAATAACCGTGTATATGTATATATTGGTTTAACATAAAGGAATTATGGTAAATATATATTAAAGACTTTTCAATCTATAGTCAATACTCAATAGTTAGAAATATTTAATTTTCAATTAAAATTTTAAAATTTGTAAGAGAAATTATTGTTCTTTCTTAAAATGTAGCAAAGACTTTTTTCTAATTAATGAATATTAGAGTTATTTAGAGACACATGTCAATTATTACTTTTTAATACCTAGGGAAATTACTAAAAGGTTAAATTGACGATTAATATGGTGACTTTTCTCATTTTTCGGATGATTAAAAAATCTCTCTATAAGTTTTTCCCTTTCTTTTTCCTGCTACCATTTTTTGTAATTGCTCATTTCTCTTCCTTAATTGCTTTTAATTAATGTTTCTCCCTCATGTTATCTTTTTTCCTCTAACCAACTCAGCTGCTACTTCTTTCCAACTCCTCGATGCTAATTAATCTATTGCCAAAAATCAAACATTTCATGTTAGGTAGGACTAACATTTCTTGTTATTTTGAACCGAGTCATGCCATCAAAAAGCCATTATCCAAGTCCATTACTGCCTAAGAGCAGATAAATCACATAAAACCAACTTCTTCAATTTAAGAGGCATCGAGTATGAATACAAGAAAATACTCAAATAGTTCAACACAAGCATCAGCCACATTGATACATAGGGATGCAATCGGGTAGGGTACTCACAAATTTTGAGGTACCCGTACCTTAACCCTATTATTTTTTAGGGTATCCGTACCTTATAACTATCCGGTTATTTTTTAAAATCACTACTCGTACCTTAACCGTTTAAAATATCAACTACCCGTTAACTACCCGAACCCGATAAAAAACCCGAATATTTTTTTCCTTTATAATTAAATAATAATAAATTAATTAAAATTAAAGGAATAAATTAAAATTAACTTGTATAATTGTAGAACAAAGTTAAAAATTATAAACAAATATTAATTAGGTTAAAAATTATATTTTTAACTATAAACAAATATTAATTAGGTTAATTAGGAGTAATTTTTAAGTAAAAATATAATATATAAATAAAAAATTAATATTAAAATAATTAACTAGTAACCGGGTTCGGGTAGTGGGTACTCTAAGGTCACTACCCAAACCCGTCACGTGTACTAAAATTACTATCCATACCCTACCCTAACCCTATTATATAATATCCTAACCCTACTTAATCGGGTCGACTAGTGTCGGGTACCACCATTACACTTGCATCCCTATTATCCACTATCCGCTTGCATCCCTATTGATATGAGAACAAGGGTAATGGTACATTAATTCCAGACAAAAGTGCTCTATAACCCAGTTCAGACTATTAATCCATCAATCTTTCCTAAGATCAATGTATTCACGGCGCAAACCAGCGGCATTTATGACAACGATTTCGGAATTAATAGACCCTATTAATCCATCAATCTTTCCTAAGATCAATGGTCCCTAAATCAAGCCTTCAAGGTGACCATCATCCGCAGCTATGGCGCTCAAGTTAATTGGAGAAGAAGAAGAAATAAGGAAAATGAATAGAGAAAAATAAAAATGAAGAACGGGGCTGTTTTACAAGATTTCTTTGCCAGATTTTTTTAATTTAATTTCTTTTTTATTTTTGAAATGTTTTTGTGGGGCCCAGGTAACACATGGCAAAAATGCTGACTTTAAAAAGCCACGTCAGCACATCTGACGGCGTTAGTAACGGACCGTCCAAAAAGGACTAACGGGGCTCATTTTTGAAACGTAAGGGATTTTTTTATCCCAAAAGGAAAACATAAGGGATTTTTTTGGATATTTAGCCATAGAAAAGAAATTACGTACTACATGTTACAAAGAAATTACATTTTACTTTAATTACATATTACAAAGAACTAATCACTTTTTTATTATTATTATTATTATTATTATTATTATTATTATTATTATAATATATATATATATTACATATTACTGCATATTACAAAGAAATTACATTTTACTTTACTTACATATTACAAAGAAATCAGTCAATCACTTTATTATTATATACTAGGTTTTTTTGCCCGTGCTTCGCTACGTATTTTTCATGGTTAATGAAGTGTTTGTGATCATTCTAATAGTAAGTTTAAAATTTTTAGGTTTATGCTACGGGTTTTTTTTTTTTTTTGGAAACAATGATACTTAAGTATTTGAATCCAAGCATTTTCAATGTTAACAGCCTGGAAAGTATGTGGCGAAATTAAAACAAATTATTTGCATATCAAAGATCATATATGCAAAATCATACAAATTATTCGCCTGTTTGCTATAGGTGAATATCTCTCCAAATCATTGGATTCAAAATTATTTGAAGCAACACCTGTATTATTTAGTAGTAAAAAAGAATGGATCAGCAAGCCAAAGGCTTGAATAAAAAACAAACAATCTGTCAAGACACAGACAATAACACATAAAGTAGTCTCATCCCCTCTTACACTGACATGCCTAACCTCTTCTCCTTTCTCTCCCTTTGCTATAATAAAAATAATAATTAAACTTGATCATCTTCCATTCCACTAAGCCCTCAGACAATGAATGAAGCAATAAATATTGTCATATTTTAGGTAAAGACATAAGATCCTTCTTACCTGTCAGAGAAGCTTATTCCAATTTCTAACCTTTAGGACAACAAACAACAGTGGATCTTTATCTCCATACGAATATAGCTTACAAAATGCAACCTACCATATTCGAATACATTGAGTTACAATAAACACCTACCTATGTAAGTTCCTCAAATAATTGAACGTCAACAAAAGAAGTCTGAGCTGAGAACTAAAAATCGAAGCCAATTGTCTTCTCCTCTCTTATCAAATAGCCTGAGAAAAAAATTTCCCTCATCATGAAAAATCTTGATAATCAGTCAAATAAGTAACATGTAAACAACAAAGAAACAAAATCAAAGCCAAAAAAATTGTCAAATTCTTTAAATAAGAGTCACAAAAGCAAACATGCTAGAACATGTAAGTAACTTAAATTTCAGGGGAAAAAAAAACAAAAAAAAAAGTAAATCATAGAATATAACAAATTCGAACAATCATACAGAGTTCTTAAAAAGAAAATAAGGCTAACCATCAAATGCCGGATTCAGATATATAATTACAAAGTACAGAAAATCAACTATACTGTTTCATTTCAGCCCATGTCTACACATCCATTTCAAAGTGGCAGTGTTCCATTTCAGACTATGACCACACTTATAAGTATGCATTATCAGGAACAGCTCCAGCTTATAGCATCTTTGACATCTCTTATCAGTATTATCCTCTTTAAAGCATTGCAATTGGCATGTTGAGTTCTAACAACAATGAGAAACTCATTACCAAGCCAATAGCAACACATCATTGAGATTGAAATACCATTAATAAATCCTCCACATTTCAAATGATGAAGAGTAGAGCTATAAAGTCAGATAAGAAAAAGGGGGAACAAAGATTAATTCAAATAAAATGAATATAAACCATTAAAGAAATTGGAGAAGCTAACATAAATAGAACTTTAAAGTTTAAACTAAAAGAAAACATGAAAAAACCACCCTCATAGCAAACGGAAACCAATTAAAAGAACACATAGGCCCACGGAATTCTGCAGCAGAAGGCTTGAAACAACCCAAACAAACAAGGAAGTGAAATTCGGAAAAGAAAAAAAAAAGAAATGAGAGGAATCAATAAATAAATGAAAATAAGGAATCAGACAGGAAAAATGAAATTTGATAGAAGAAACAACTCAAAACTAAACCCCAGAGACGAACTCCCCTTCTTAACCGAACCCAGCTTCCAATCTCGTTGTCTACCCCTTTTTCTCTGTCGGGTAATCCTACCAAAAGTTAAACCATTCAAACTTGAATAATATTTAAACCAAGGAAGAAGTAAACAGGTGAGAGTAGCAGAAATGAGAAAGAGGAGAGATGAAACAAAGCAATCCGAATGAAACTTACCAAGAAAATATTAGCTTCAAGCAAATCAGCAAGGAGCAATTCGAAGATTAGGAGAAAAGAACCGAGAAAATGAAGAAAGGGGGAATTGCCGGACTGGAATTGGGCGAACACCCACCTGAGCAAAGAAGTAGAGAGCAGAGCAAAATGAAAATGAAAGAAAGATGAAAGAAGAAGGATGACATGCAAAATAAATTGCAAGAAAGAGAAGAAAAAAAGCATAGAAAAATGGGTAAGGATTCTCTCCACTACTAAAAAATAGTGAAGAGGTCCACTGATTTGAAAAATCCAGATGTACGGTTTGGATAAGCCCACCACTTATATATTTTTTTTTCTTAATTAAACACATTTCATACCGTTTTCTCTCCTTCCATTGCAGTTTCCTCGTCTTCTATATATATATATATATATATATATATATACACACGCATACAAGGTCTTGCCCGCACGCGCTATGCTGCGCGAGGAAAACCCTAGGAAAATTGAAAATGCAAGTTCTTGGTTGATATTATATGGAATGCAAAAAGAACAACCTTAATAGGCAACCATGTAATAGATGAACCACATACCTGTCGTAAAAGCAGCATATAATGGGAAACATAAGATAGAAAACATTTTTATTAGCAGAATTTTAATAAATATATATGATAATTGTTTGATGCCAAAAAAAAATGTTTGCAATTTTAAGCGGTTTACCACTCAGCACTGGTAGCAATTCGAGTTACCAAGAAATGTCATAAAACACTTTTAGTAATATTGGACAACTGTTGGAATAATGGAATGTGCACTATACTTGAGTCATGATGATATATTTATAAAGGAAAATTACAAATTCTCATATTAGAGAGCTCAATAACTTTACAGTGATAAACATGGAGGAAAAACACGAATCAATATAAGATCTCATTACAAATGCAATTGTAGTAGGAGTAATTGCTACAGCCTGCATAGTTTGTGTTGTGCCTTGAGTTTGAGTATTGACTGAAGGCCCAATGATTCATCTGATTCCATTATGGTATAGATACTACAAAATAGCAGCAGATAGTCTTCTTGCAAAAAGAAAAAATAGCATTAGCTTGGGTGTAATTCCAACATGACCAAGGAAAACATTATAACTTAGGTGTTAACTTTCTAAAGATAAATAAAATAAAAAAAATAGAACAAATATCAAGACCAACAGATGACATTTTTTCAAGTCATTTTTTTTTGTCAAGAGTTGCAGTCTCATGCTATCTGCAGACCCTTAAAACCATCTTTTACCAACCTCACCTGGAGTTTGTGTGGCTGCCAGGGTCAGATATTAAGCGACAGAGTCATCAAACATCATAAATCAACTTTCATTTAATCAATTCGCATTGTTTAAATCCATTACAATGATGATCATCAACATGCCTAAAGTAGCCATCTCGAAAGTTGACACTGACGCCAAAGTTGCAAGCACGGGAGAGATGCCTGTTAAGTGAACCTGAGTTGAATTGAGTGAGAACGTACACTTTGTTGATTCCACTGTTAATGCAGTTTCTCATTGGCAGGTCAATTAGCCTGTAGGCACCTTCAATTGGAACCTGCTAAAATTTACAATTGCCAATGCAAACATGCAAATAAATGAATACACGGTTGACGAAAATATGAAACTAAATTTGGATTTGGGTGGTTAAAACTTTCAAACTTACAGTAGGCTTGGAACAAAGAGGTGAGAAAGATTGGGTAGGCTAATGAGCTCTAAAGAATGATCAAAGTCTTATCTGCAAAAGGTACTACCTAATTTCTAAGAAAGAAACGCCAAAGTCTTTGACTTAAATTTCATGCCAAGTCTTATTATTATATAAAATAAAAATAATTAAGTAAAAAAAAAACCAAGCAAAACATACCGATAATTAATTGTTTTCTACTGATTCAAAATGTATCCAACTAAAATACTATAAAAGCATTCCAAAACCATGATTAGATCAAGAAAACGACATTTCAAAACCATGTATTCAACTAAAGTACTATAAAAGCATTTGATTAACTCATAATCTGCAAATGTAGTCTATTTAGGAAATGAAATTATCTTATCTAACTCGCTTCCTCTCCACTGAAGCAATAAGAGAAAAAAATCATAAAACATAATCAAGCAACTTATTAAAATATATAACGGCATAAGAATTCCACCTTCATTTTTGGAATTCAACATGTCCTCTGCTTGCTTCATATGATCCAGTTTTCCCACACAAAAGAATGGAATACAAGGAGTTGGAGACATGATCAAGTTTTGATAGAGGTTTTCACAGGCAAAAACATTTTTTGCAAATAATTTTTTGAGAGCTTTGATGGAACTTCCTACTTCTGTCTTAATCAGCGATTCAGCTCAGCATTCAAGATTCTTTACAAAAGAATGGTTTTTGTTCAACTGGTTAGGAAGGGGATGGGATGGGAAAGGGAAGACAAATATGTAAAATAGTAGACATATATGTTGCTAGTAAGAATTTAGTAGCATTGAAATAAGATAAATAATCAACTTGTGTTTAAACTCTAATGAATCGATATACATGCTTGAATGCACATGGAAAATGAACAATATTTTAACATTACTTTTGTCTCCTAGCACATAGTAATTAGGATATAATAATAATATAATTATTATAGTAGTAATAATTCACATACTAAACAATGCCACTATTTTGCTAACTAAAATGCTAATGATGATGGCAATTGAAAGGGCCAACTAAAATCTGTCACCAAATTGACTAATGGACTTTTAAGGAAAATAAATAACTCACCTAGCTCAAAACAATTGAAGCATCCAATCCATGGGATTTTGGAATTTTTTTTAGCAGGTTGTCTGATTTTTTTTGCAGACATTGCATACACCATGTTCTAAGATGCCACTATCAGAAGAATAGATTGATAAGAAAACAAGTCATCATTTATAAATTAATGATTATACTAACTAAGCACACATGTATCTTATTGAGAGCTTGAACTTCTGTTTGTTTAGAACCTCCTTCCCTATAGAAACAAAATTCATGCACGATAATTATATCTCCAGAGTTTGCAGCACCCTTACTATTGATTTGGGATGAAAAAACTTACTAATTCATTCCAAATTCCACAACACACAAACCTGAAGGCAAAAGCGAACAAATTGTAGAAAATGGCACATAAATCAACTTACTGCTTAGAATATCAAATAGGATAATAGGTAGAGAAAACTATTTCTGGAACTAACAATAATCTTATACCTTAGGAAAACCAACCATGGCAGTGAAAAAATAAGAACGATTTCTAATATACTTCCCACAAATCACTTACTGCTTTAGGATTATAGGATGCAAAAGTTAATTGCTTGACAAATTCCAAAGGGTTGCCTGCAAGGAAACTCATTGAATCCAGAAACTAATTTACCAAATGAATTTAGTTCAGTCAATCAATTTGATAAACTCTATGATTAACCTAAGCTTGAAACTATAATTAAATCAAAACCATGATCACAAAGTAAAACATGGGACAAAAAAAAAGAGAGGCATTTCTTAAAAGCACTTGGATCAAGAAAGTACTGGCAAAATATATAGTTATTCAAATCATGAATTTCATGGAGAACCAATAGAGCATATGAATAATAGAGTGGAAAATTGCATCAGAAACTTCAAATTCAATCTATTAAACACAGAGTAAAAATTGAATCGAGTAATAATATTAGACAAAGCATATAGTCAACTCATGAGAGGAAAAAACATACCAAATGATTCCATGGCTAGAATTTTCTAGTAGTTTAAGGGCAAGATCACAGCCTAGTTCTACTTGAGAATTCTGCAATTACCTGTTATGCAGCGTGGGAAACATATATATTTAGAAAAATAATTAGAATCATGAGCGCTCTAATATATCTTATTGATGAGGACCAGGATAGCGATCACATCATAAGCAATTAGTTTGTTAGTATTAACATGATTAGAGAACTAATCTAGGAGAGATGCGACCACATACACAAATATAGATTGAATATATTATATCAAGAAGCATTTGACAATAAATAATTAAGTTTCTGACATGAAAACCAAACATATATACCTTGAACATTGTCAGAGGTGCATTTTACCAATTAAACCAAACACCTAGGCGCAATATCTTGCTCATTTTTTAGGGTTGGGGCTAATTCACAACTATTAAGTGAAAATGAAACGAACCTACCAAGCTTTGTCAGATTACCCACTGGAAACCTCACAAAAAATTTCCAAAACTTACACTCTCTAAACAGGTTGAAAGAATTGTCATCCCTAGCAGTGCATTAATCCCATGCTGGATCAAAAAGCGTCAAAGTTAGATGCCTTGCAGCGCTAAATTTTCACAAACAATCACAAAGTACTAAACAAACTACAACGTGGGAAGAAGATTTATAGGGTTAACTTTTGTCTTAACTCAGAAATAAGTAATAACATAACATAAAATGAAGCATAGCATATTTAAAAAAAGAGGGGGAAAAAAGCTTACTTTCTTCACAATCCCTCACCAAGCCTTTAATACAGATATTAGGCTCTGCAAATTGGAAAAAGAAGGAAAATTTATATGAGCATTATAGATGATAGCAATTCCAATTCGAAACTCAAACCCAAATCCAAATTCACATTCCCTGTCAAATAGTCTAAATTCATGAATAAATCAAAACCCCCCAAACCCAATAAACATAAGCGAAACGTAATAGAAGAAAACAAAAACAATTGAAAATCAAAATCAACCGGGTTGAAAAGGCAAGTTGTAGAACTCTCAAACCTGGAAACCACAAACATGGTTGAAGGAGAAAAGAAATTCATGCAATACCTGCAAAAGAAACATCAACAAACAAAAAAAAATAAAAAACAGAATACTAAACACCTGCAAATCTATATGGACTTAAGTAGAAAACCTATAAATAACTTATGAAATCTAAGCATAGCCCATCGTTTTTCTTCCTCTCAATTAAATAGAAACCCACAATCAAATTTAGAAACAGAAACAAACTGAAAAATCAATGCTTTTAGTGGTTTTTGCAGCTGGGAATTAGGAAAAAGAAAAACCCAAATCAAAGGGAAATGGAAGAACATGACACAAATAACAAAAAAAAATTAGGGAGGAAATCAGCACGATGAAGAGCAAAGAATAGAGGAACTTTACAAAACTGAAACCAAATTAAAGAAAGAACAACAAAACCTAGGGAAAAAAAAAGAAAAAGAACAATGGAAGAAGAAGAAGAGGAACAGAAGAAGAAAGACAATGAAAAGGAGAGAAAACAGGGGAGGCCAGAAAAAGAGAGAAGGAGAGCCACAAAAGAAAAAAGATGGGAAGATCTTTTCTTTTAATTTGAACCAAACTAAATTGAAAACGAATGAAACAGAGCAAGGAGCGGGAAGGTTACCCGCCCAAAAAAATACCCACGCGTCAGGCCATTATTGGCCACTGGATGATGTTGTTTGACGATTTTAGCCCCTCTTAATAGTGCAGAACAGGTGCAAAAATCGACATGGATTTTGTTAACCCCGGTTTTTTGGTAACTTCATCAAAACCCATTAACATGTGGTTTAATATATATATATATATATATATATATATATATTCTGCTTTTGCTTTTTAGAATGGTCTTCCTCACTAACTCTTCTTTCTCTTTAACTCCTACATATCTTTAATCCTTTCACCGTTTTTCTTCTTCTTCTTTTTCTGTGATAAATATTGTTTTCTTCTTATCTATGGCTAGAAATAACAGAGAATCGTTTGAAGTTTTTTAATTAGTTCGAAGAATAAGCCGAACTAGAATCCCATAATCTGGAAATCACTCGAAACAAATTGAACAATCTCTCGTTGACAATCACTATATCCCAACCCCAAATTGGTTCCAACGTCTTCCAAGCCCCCTAAACTCAATTAAAGAGAATTAATAATACTTTTACATAATATATCAGATATAAGTTTCAAGCCAAGTGATCAAATAATGAAGATTAGAAAAATGTGCAATTCGTATCTCTAAAGTCTGAAACCTTTGCTTCTGATCGGCTACCCCAGAGACAACCAGCCCCACAACCAAGCTTAATCGAATTTTTTTTTCTTCACTGAAATAAGTTTGGGTTGTTTCTGGACATGATTATTCACTAAACCAAGAAGGCTTGGTTCTTATGTAAATTTTCTGTCTTTTTTTTAAAGGGAAGAAAATCTATAAGCTTTTTTTCAATCTCTAAACAGATATTCTAATTTACGGCAAAAAAAAACAGATATCCTAAATAGATGAGTGGGGAAAGATCAAAGAAGTATTTCAATTGGGGATAAAAAAAGAAAGAAGAAAAGCTTCAATGAGAAGGACAAGTCGCCGTGCAATTGGAGAAAACGGCGAGAATGTTGTTAAACGGTGTGTTTTGTTAAGTTAATACCAATAGATGATGTGGACTTTTCTAAACCGTAGATCTTGACTCTTTAGATCAGTGGACCTCTCCACTGTTTTTTAGCAGTGGAGAAAATCCTCACCCTAGAAAAATATAAAGAAGACAATGAGAGAGAATCAGAAATTTGCATAAAGTCAGTCAGATTTGACAAGAGAAGGAAAATGATGAGTGAAGAGAAAACTTTTGAAAAGAGAACAGAACATAGATAAGTACTTGTGCAGCAAAATCTCAAAAGTTGTCTGTCTTTTTGACCTCCTTATATAAAAGAATGAGCTAAAAAGCCCACAGAAACCCAACTAAAAAAACATAAGTCAGCCCAACTTTAAAAAAAAAGAGCTAATCAGTGTATTTTAACCCAAACTTACCCATATAAATAAACATGATTTTTAAGGAAAATTAAACCCTTAAAAGTTAAAACCACCATTCATAAATCAAATGACCCATATTTAAATCAAAAAAATTTAAATCAACAAACACTTAGTCATGCTCAAAGGAAAATTAAGTCATTTTAGTAATAAGATAAAATAATGACTAAAGGAGAAAAAAATATAACTCAACCATACGTTTAATAAGTCTAATTTAACTCAACCATACGTTTAATTAATATAACTCTAATGGTAGATTAAGTGATATAATTTAACTAAATTTAAATAAGCTTTTACCAATGTTAAGAAAATCGGACCGGAGGTTGAACCGGATTACTTGGCGGTTCGCGGTTCAACTGATCCGACCGGTTCAACCGCCGTTCCAGTCGTTTGATTAAAAAAACATTAAAAAATTATTTTTTAAATATTTAAATCATTTTAAAAATATTTTTAATATTAAAATATTATGAAAATCCGGTTTTTCCGGCTCAATTCGGTCCGGTTCCCAGTTGAACCGCCCGGTTTCGGCAGTTCTTGACCGATCCGTTGACCGGCGGTTCTATGTATGTGACGGAACCGGATTTATGGTCAGTTCCCGATTGGACCGGTTCACTGGCCGGTCCGGTTCCGTCAACACTGGTTTTTACTCAACTATAATTTAATTAAAATAATTGTAGATAAATTTTGTAGATTAAGTGATATAATTCAACTAAACAATAATTTAATTAGTGTCCTAAACCAAATTCAACCATAAAATAAGAAAATTAAGTCCTAAGGCCATAATTTCTAAATCAAATGAACTATAATTTGAATTAACAGCTAAAGACTAAGTAGGCTAAAAGAATGGCTAGAGCACAACAACAATTAAATTTAACAAAGAGACATACAACATCAACCTAATTAAAAAGAACAAAAAACACAAAATGACCAAATCAAATCAAATCAAACAAAAGGCATGACATACAAACTTTTACCAACCTCATGAGAGACACAACACCAAAATTAAGCTAAACCCTAACAAAAGCAATACAAATTCCCTAAAACCAAGCTAAACCCTAAGAGAGATAAAAAAAATACATGGAACACCAAATTTACCCTTGGCAACTACATAAAATTACGGGAAAACCAAATTTACCATTGTCAACTCCTCTAAACTACATGGAAACCAATGGTGGAGGGCAAAAAAGGATTGGAATGCCCGAATCACCCCTAAGAGTTCTACGAAATAACAAAAAAACTATACGCAAAAAGACCAAAACACCATGCAAATAGTAACTCAAATGAATGTGGTGAGAGTCTTTGTTGCCCTTGAGGTAATTTGCACTTCAATTATTATTGATTGTTTATATATTAAACATGAAGTACTAAAATAATTTTTTTTAGATATTGAAAAATGGACAGTTCCGGTTCGGTTCCAGTTCCACAAATATAGAACATAATCAAAATCTTCTAACAGTGAAATTCTGGTTTGGTTCCGGAACACAACTGTACAATACAATTCTGGTTTCAGTTCAGTTTTTTGGTTGAAACCGAACCACGGTCGGACCTAGAGTAGAAATGGGTTGGCACTTCACTTGGCAATGTACTCTCTCCGTCCCCATTTAGATGTCCACTTCTAGAAGCTTTTCTTGTCCCTAATTAGATGTCCACTCTCAACTAATTAGGGTCAATTGTACTTATATAACCCTATTTAACCACTTACCAACCAC
The DNA here is from genome assembly GCA_001974805.1 of Corchorus capsularis. Taxonomy (NCBI): domain Eukaryota; kingdom Viridiplantae; phylum Streptophyta; class Magnoliopsida; order Malvales; family Malvaceae; genus Corchorus; species Corchorus capsularis. Next base: position 6,234 of record AWWV01010424.1, on the reverse strand, counting down.
CATTTTGAAAAGCATATTTACATTCTCTAAACACTTTCACGTTCTCCTAAGCTTTTACTCCTACTTTCACAAGCCACTCTCGCCTTAACAATCATCAATTTGGTTCTTTTTTTAGATGAACGAAGTCTAATTTCTAACTGTTTTGCGTTTCTCATGCCGGACTAAACACTTGATATCCCATAAGCAACAACCAAAGTCAACAATTCAAAGAGATTCTTACAGAATCCATCAACACTTCAAACCAATAAAAACATTTTTGTTAAAACTAAAAATTCTGAAGGCCTGGATCAAATACGGAAGATCAAAAGCAGCAAGGAAACCTATGAAAATCCAAAGCAAAGACATTGGCGTAGTGAAATTCTGAAGGTTTCAAGTAAAAATTTTGTAACAAAGTTTAGTCTAGAGGCATTAAGTAATGAAAATCCTCCCAAGGAAAATAGCCAATAGATTAACTAAAGAAAGGAATAAGCAAGTGGCAAGACGCCGAACCGACCTTGAAGATCAAAAGCAGAGGCAGCTATACTTGTTTACCTAGACGATTTGTTTCCCAAACACATTATTCAAAGTTGAAACCTTTGAAAAAAAAACTTGGGTTTATGAAACCTTTGAAATTAGAGATGGGAGATGGGAAATTTGGGATTATGAAAAGAGGAGGGGTTTATGAAACCTTTGAAACCTTTGAAATTACAGTGGGTGATGGGAAATTTGGGTTTATGAAAAGAGGAGAAACTGCCATTAAATGGTTCTTCTCAGAAATAAAATCAATTTTTGATGGGAAACAATCTTTTCAGTGATATAGGATTTACATGTTTTGTTCATGAGAAGGAAAGAATGAGAATGGAGTTTGCATTTACTGGTCTTGAAAACCAACAATGGAATAATTGTGGAGAGAGAATGGGAGGAGGGGGGAGAAGGGTAGAAACGGAAGGAAAGTTTAAATTTGCTAAAAAATTAGGAAAATAACCGTTTTTCTTAATCTTTGTGATATAGTTAAAAATGACATCTAAATGGGGACGGATGGAGTAATTAGGAAGAGGATTAATCAAATTAACGAGCATTAAAGACTAATTAATCACATGTAAGGAGTTAATGCAAGAGTAGACTAATTAATGCAAGATACATACTCCCTCCATTTCAAATTATCTGACCCTTTTGGGTCAAAGTAACCTTAATTATAAAAAATCATATAAAATTAAATTTTTAAAAATTATGTTTTGATTAAATTAAGTCTTAAACTTTTCAAAAAATATTTTGTTGAAAATTTGATTCATTATATATATATATATATATATATTTGTAATTAAAGGTCAAAAGTAGGATTACTTTAACCCAAAAGGGTCAGATAATTTGGGACAGAGAGAGTAATAACCAATGAAAATCACATGTTAAATAAACGGAAGTTAATTCAAGTTAATCTTGAAAAGTAACTTGCCATGATCTTAATTCTTATATTTAAGGAAGTTTAGACTTAATTTGAAAGGCTTATAACCGATGCCTTTGGAGCGAAAATTAAACTTTTTCCCCTGAGCCTGAAAATTAAACTTTTTGATTATGAGTAATTCATCTATAAATAGAAGAAATGATGACAGAAAAGGGGTTGGCAAAACCATTAGACCGAAGTTGTCTATTGACTATTCTAGTTTAGCTTATAGATAGCATTTTAGAGTAGTTTAGTGTTAATTTTCTTTCATTGCCTTCTCGTTACTTGGTAGCTTGCCGAAATTTCATTTGTAATCTTTGATCCCTTCGGGTTTTTTTTTGCAATATCGACGATAGGAGATTATATTAAAGCATAAACATAGTTTCAAACTTACAAAACAGAAATTAGGAAAGGTACATGAAACTAAGACATTTAACACCTATCCTCATTTCCCACTTTCTACCCAAAACATCAATAGAAAGGAGAGGATCATCAGCAGCCAAAATTGGAGGATAAGTAGAAAAGGATTTAGAAGAAACAGCAGTATTAGCTAGTCTATCCGCAATGAAATTTGCTTCCCTATAAACAAAACATAGACTGGCAACAGCAAAAGAGGAAGCCAAACTCAGGATATCATTCTTGAGGGTCTGCAGGTGAGGTGGAGCATGTTCTTCCCTGTGTTGGAACAGCAAGGTTGCAGCAAAGGAATCAGTTTCAATTTGAAGGTGAGAGAAATGAGCAGCCTTTGCCATTAGCATTCCAATGTTAAATAGCTTGAAGTTCCGCAATCATATTAGTTGTAATACCAAGATAAATTGAAAAAGCTGTTGCCATATTTCCATGGGAGTCTCGGATAATTCCCCCACATCCAGCAAAACCAGGGTTACTATGGGAAGAGCCATCACAGTTTAATTTAAAGAAATTTGATGGAGGTGGATTCCATGAAATCCAAATTGAGTGACATTTAGATTTTGAAGAGCAAAAAGGTTTATCCACAGAAAAAGAGGATAAATAAAACAAAATCTTTTGGTAAGTTTCATAATCAGAAATCAAAGCCTGATTGAAAAGAGTATCATTTCGAAAGAACCACATAAGCCACAAGATCATACTAAGCCATCCATCTTGAGGAATCCACTTTGTTCCTAGAGGAAAAAAGGTATGAGATTGGTGGATAGATCTAAGAACTAAAGTGAAATGAGTTTGGTTCGGATCCCACCTATGACCTAAGTATTTTCTATGCATATAATAGTGAGGACACCAATTAACAATGTGAGTAATATCTTCAGGAAGCTGGCAAAAATGACAGTTGGCTGAAGGGATAATATTTCTACTATTAAGAAGGGATGCAGTGGGTAATCGATCATGTGCAAACAACCATAAGAAAAACTTTACTTTAGGTAAAGTTTTTTGTTTCCATATATACTTCCAAGGGAGAGTAGGACGGGTAGTGGGAGAAGCTTCAGAAACTAAGGATTTATATAAAGAAACAGTAGAAAAAATACCAGATTTATTCAAATTCCAATATGGTAAATCATTTGAAGTTGAGCAAGAAGGAATAGGGATACCAATAATTTGGTCAACAACAATGGGGGGAATCAGGTTAATTACAGGAGAAAGGTCCCAACTGTTATTATTCCTATTAATAATGTCTTGAACAGTAAGAGTAGAAAGCCTAATAGGAATAGGGTTGGTAATCATATCAGCAATTATATTGTGTCCCATCCATTTGTCATACCAGAAATTAATAGTAGAAGGGTTGTGAAGGGTTTTCCTAATATTTGCAGAAATAAGAGGAATGCATTTAAGTAAACCCGACCATATAGTAGAACAACCTAACTTCCTATGTGCGTTGAGGACATCTGAATTAGGGTAATATTTGTGATGAAGCACACAGGCTAACAGGCTATTAGGAAAGGAAAGAAGTCTCCAAATGGTTTTAGCTAGAAGGGCTTGATTAAAGTGAGAGATGGAATGAATTCCCAAACCACCTAGTTCAAAAGGAGAACAACCTTCCAGCTAATTAAAGAGTTTCTATTATTCTCAGACGAATGATTCCACAGAAATTTTCTTAGGATAATCTTAAGTTTTGAGATAAAGGTAGAAGGTAACATAAAGACTGACATGGTATATATAGGTATAGAAGTCAAAATCGCCTTAATTAAGGTAAGACGACCTGCATAGGAAAGGTACCTATTATACCAATTTTGTATCAGGGAATTGAATCTGGACAGGAGGAATTGAAAATTAGAACTCAATGTTCTACAGAAGAAAACTGGAAGGCCCAAGTACTTGTCCATCGAGGTAGAGATAGGCATATTGAAGTAAATAGAAACTTGGGATTTAACAAAGTTATCAGTGTTGGGAGAGAAGATGAAAGAACATTTATTAGAATGAATAGTCTGACCCGATGCTGAACAAAATTGAGTAAGAGAGGCTTTAAAGGTAGTCAAACTAACATGATCGATCCTAGAAAAGATGTAACAGTCATCGGCATAATTTAAGCAAGGAATAGCAGGGCCATTTCTCGAAGCCTTAAGAGCATGGAAGTCTTTTCTGATCATTCTATTCATTAGAAGTTTATTTAAAAAATCTCAACATAGAATGAAAAGAAAATGGGATAAAGGATCACCCTGTCGTAGTCCTCTAGAAGGAATAATTTTGTGTGTGAGTTCATTGTTGATCAATACTCTAAAGGATACTGTAGTAATACATTCCATAATTAAATGAATCCAATGATTAGGGAAGCCATAAGCTGTAAGACAATCTTGAATGAAAGACCATTCAAGTTTATCATAAGCTTTAGCATAATCAAGTTTTAGAGCCATGAAGCAGGATTTGGAAGACTTTTTCTTATGAAGAGTATGTATAAGTTCATGAGCAAGGATGATATTATCCATAATAAGACGATTAGGAATGAAAGCAGACTGGAAAGGAGAAATAAGAGTACTAATGAAAGGTTTAATTCTGTGAGTAATAATAGAAGAGATTATCTTATAGATCATATTACAAAGACTAATAGGACGGAAATGGGACACCTCAGAAGGATTGGGAATTTTAGGGATCAGAACTATGAAAGTTTCATTTAAACGCTTTAGAAGATGTCCCGAGTGGAAAAAACTCTTAACTAAAGCAATAACTGACGGGCCAATGATATCCCAGTACGATTTAGGCTCCGTTTGGTTCACAGAAAATGACTTCCAGAAAACATTTTCCATAATTTCTGATGTTTGGTTGGCAGAAAAGTACCCAGTCAACGGAAAACAACTTCCCAGTCAACTGAAAATAACCCCTCTCCACGGGAAATTGTCTTCCGCTTCAGAGGAGCGGAAGACATTTTCCACGGCCTACTGCTCTAAACACACTACAAATATATCCTTTAATTTATCATCACCGATTACATGAACAACGATCTGGTAAGTATTCCGTCCAATATCTCTGTCTTCGCTTCTCTTTTCCAACGAGATGAACGATTCTGTCTCTTCCCTTTTTCTTGACGACCAATTTTTTTCTTACCTAGCTTCTTCTTCTCCTTCCTCTTTTCTTTCTTTTCCCCTTCTTCTCCCTCCTATCACTGCTACCCAAAAACCCATTAAAAAAATGCCATGTTTTTTAGAAAGTTGTAGTTTTCTTCAGATCCTTATTTTCGTTTCAAACTTTCAATGGGTTTCCATCTTTTCAAGTTTCTTTCTTCTTTTAACAAGGGTGGGTGAATATTTTTCAAGAATTTAAAGAACTTAGATACATGAATTTGTTATACAGGATTTGGAATAAATTTATAGTTTGAGAGACTATGAACATCATGGGAATCAATGATGTTTTGAAGTAAAATTTTCAGCAATGTGTTCTAAAACGTTCTGCAGGCTGTCTTTGAAGCATATAGATTTCAAAGATTTATGAAAATTGCATGGGTATGTATTAATTTATGTTGCATAAGAATGCATATGAAGTGTTTGATATAAGGCCAACAAGATTTCATTTATTTTTCTACACAGTGACAATGATTTTTTTGGAAACTAGTCAAATGGTGGAAATTTTTTTTTATAAAGTGATCCAAACAATTGAAAATGTCATCTTTTCTGGAAAATGGGTTAATTTTCCAGAAATTATTTTCTGGAAGATAAATTTCATGAACCAAACGGAGCCTTAAAGAAGTTAGCATTTAGTCCATCGGGTCCAGGAGATTTATTAAGACCCATTTTATAAATCACTTCTTTAATTTCATTCTCAGTAATTTCTTTAGATAAGGAGAGGATATCAGAAGGAGATAATCTAGGGCAGTCAACACTACGGAAATCAAAAGCAGAAGGACTGGAGGACATAAAAATATTTTGAAAATGATTGAAGAAAGCATTTTTGGTGGACTGAGGATCAGATGACCATGCATTATTAATAAGTAAGTTAGAAATGCAATTATGTCTTCTTTTTTGTTTAACCCGAGCATGAAAATACTTGGTATTAGCATCATTATCTTTAAGAAATTTGTCTTTTGCCCTTTGGGACCAATAAAGTTTATCTAATTTCTCAAGATTCTTAATGTTTTTTTATAATATTAGCTTCCATATCGACTTTGTTGAAATCTAAGAAACTAGAGTTAAAAGAGTTCTGAATTGAGTTAAGTTCAGTTCTTAGATTATTAATGGAAGTTTTGACATTACCAAAAACAAATTTATGCCAGTCCTTAGAGAGAAAAGCTAATTTTAGAGATTTGGAAGCAAAGTCAAAACTAAATGAACCAACTTTAGGTTTTGACCAAATATTATGAACAATTTGCCTATAGTCTTCTCTTCCAATCCACTGATTTTCAAAACAGAACC
>AWWV01010423.1:0-93057 GCA_001974805.1 Corchorus capsularis | reverse complement strand
GCATACCTTCCACGAACCATATTACCGGTATGAGCATCAATTGTGATAGGAGTCCCTATCATCTTACCAATTCTGAATAGAATAGCTGAATCGTAATACTCAATTGGTAATTCTGGCAGTTGAATCCAAGTAGTAATACGATCAAAATCAACTTGAGAAGGTCGGAAATCTGGTTTCCATCTCTGGACCTTAAGATAATGATTATACAAAAAACCATGGACCACCTGCCAATACAGAAATATAGTCAGTTTGGGAAGAAAACTTGATGATAAAACAGCTGTGACCTAGATCGATGATTTGAAACGGATTCATCGTCTTCCATAGGCGTTGTAGTTTAGGTTCAAGACGAACAATTGAAAGAGGATGGCCAATTAATTTAATCAGTATTCTTCCAAGGTTGAGAAATTCGAAGTTTTTCCTCCATGGACAGAATTAAGGCTGGAATAGAACTATCAGGAATATCCAATTTTTCCGAGAAAGCAAGAGACGGTTCTTCAGAGAAGTCATTTAGCCAAGAATCAAAATAGATGTGGTGGGTTTGATTCATAAGCTTTTGTTTATAGGAAAGGGGAACAGAAGGTTCAGAAAGCAAATCTTTTGGTTTTTCATTTGGGCCAAAAGGAATAGTTGGATCTGAAATTGGAACAGAAGAAAGATTTTCATCTTGATTCAAAGGATGATTTGGAAGTAAGTTGTTTGCTTGATCGTTTTGAGGAGAGTGGAGATGAGGATTCGTGTTGCCCATGACAAGATTATCAGGAGATTGAGGGAGTTGAGAAGATGAAAAAGTGAGAGAAGATAGAGGAGGAGATGTATCAGATGGGGAAATTACAGAAGAAAATAAAGGAGGCAGTGGAGGGGAAGGGGGAAGGATCGAGAGATCATTAGATTGAGAGCTTTTTGCTGACATCATGGATTTGTGATGCAATGTAATATTACTCATACTTTTTTTATCCCCTCGGGTTTAATACTACTTGTTGATCGATTAAATTGCTTTTAATTCGATCTTGCATTTGGCATTACAACTTCCCCATTCTTGGAACTAAGAAACAAGGTGAGAACCTTACTAAATATCAATCAAAATTTTTTGGCACGCCTGGACACTAGGGTGGTGTTGTGATGTCTCCAAAAACTATAGGCAAACAACGGCTTAATGGGCAAAAAGGCCCCTGAACTTACACCGAACCGTCAAATAAGCCCCTGAACTATTATTTCAGCCAAATAAGCCCCTGAACTCTTAAAAAAAGTCAAATAAGCCCTGTTGCCAAGGCTAAATGCTCAAATAAGGACTAAACGTTTTAAGATTTTCACAAATAGGGATCAAAATACACAATTTCAACAAATTAGAAAACATACTTAATATTTTTTTACAAATTGGATACAATATAAGTTAATACTAATGTGTGAGGGATATATAAATTGAAAATCACATGATAATTTTATATCATATTACGTTTAATGAATTTATTTTGATTAATAGGGTTTGATTTTTAATTAACATGATAATATCATTTTTTTATCAAATTTAACGTATATGTATGAGAAGCATTTGTTTTCATTTAAGGATTCCCTAATTTGTAAAAATTTGCTAAGTATGTGTTTTAATTTGTTGGAATTGTGTATTTTGATCCTTATTTGAGAAAATCTTAAAACGTTTAGTCCTTATTTGAGCATTTAGCCTTGGCAACAGGGCTTATTTGGCCTTTTATAAGAGTTCAGGGGCTTATTTGGCCGAAATAATAGTTCAGGGGCTTATTTGACGGTTCGGTGTAAGTTCAGGGGTCTTTTTGCCCATTAAGCCGGCAAACAACTAATGAAATGGCATAAATGCCATTTTGCACCCTTAAGTTTGTACGGACTGTCATTTTGCACCCAACTTCTTTATTTTGACCAAAACGCACCCTAAAGTTTTATTTTTGTACCACTTTGCACCCTCCGTCACGGTAGGACAAACGACTCTATCACGGTGTCCGACGTGGGATGCCACGTGTACAAAAAAGTGACATGTGGCACGTCATGTGTATCAAAAAGTGACACGTGCCACGCCACATGTATTAAAAATTGATACGTGGCATGCCACGTACACAAAAGGATACATGCCACGTGTCATATTTGTCCACATGGCATGTCACGTCAGACACCATGACCAATCCGTTTGTCCTACCGTGACGGAGTATGCAAAGTGGCACAAAAATAAAACTTTAGGGTGCGTTTTGGTCAAAATAAAAAAGTTGGGTACAAAGTGACAGTCCGTACAAACTTAAGGGTGCAAAATGATATTTATGCCTTAATGTAATGAAATGGAAGAATTTTCCACTTCAAATCTGCCAGCACTTAAGGATAATCAGGCAGTGCCGAGGATAGACTCTGGACATTGAAAGAGTATTTGGTAAAGCATTGGCACAAACCTCGCAAAACATATAGCAGATAATGTTTCGAAAGATTAAGAGCAAATAGACAAGAAAGATGAACAACTTAACTCGAGAAATAGCATTGTGGAATGAACGAATGACCACTCAATTTAGAGAAGAACTTGGTGTAACAAATGCTAATATATATTACAAGACAAATTCAACAAAACTCGGGATCAAATCTAATTAGAAATCAATGCACAGGTAAGAGAAGTTGCTTCTAATATTAACCTGTTAATTGGAAAACAACATGAAGTCATACAACATGATCAAGAAGGCCGGCCAAGTGCAATGGATAACATGTCTAAACATATATATATGGAGTAATTACCAGATGGCAAATTCTCATTCATATGGGAATGTTGCTAGACCAAACCCTACTGCACAAGGGGCATCTCAAAATGATGCAACCAGAATTAGTACCAATTAGACCTCTTCCTGGTATAATCATTAGAGATCAAGCAATAAGCTCAACTCTAGTGGGAGAAATTCCTAGTGGAGGTGATGTAAGGTTTAGGCCTATAGATGAACCAATTAATCAAGATGCTGTATATATATGTGTGATTAGTGTTAGAAATGAACAAATAGGCTTAGACAAGTTTTGATGAAATCACTAAAATAACCAAGGTGCTTTCCAGTATGGGATTATGTTTGGGGGCAAAACCACATTAGGAATTAGGGTGACTTGCCTAGAATCCATTTTAACTAGGAAAATTATTCAATATACACTATAATGAAGTTTAGCAGACAGACTGAGTATTCGGTTCTAAAAAGTAGACTGAAATATTTAAAAATTGTGTTTCTTTTGAATAATCGAGTAGAGAAATTCTATTAGAAATAAAATACTACTCCTACTATAAATAAATAAATATATGTATATATATGTATTATATATAATAATATAAAATCATAACGTAAGTAACATAAGGCAAAGTGCGGTCAAAACCCTAGGAATCAATAATCGCGAAGACCTGAACAAAACGAAACAAAAAGTTGTTTCGCCCAGATTTTTCTCTTTTACTTTCGTCATCCATCGTCTTCATTCTGAACATCCCATTTTGTTGTCCAGGTGAATTTCCCATTTTCCTTTTGCCCTTTATTTACATGCTTCTCTGATTTATTTTCCCCAATCCCATCCCCCCAAATCCCCTTTTCCTTATTTATTTGACTCTCGTTGATCAAATATCAGATCTAAGTTTCCTGCTCTTTTATATACTTTCTTGTTAAAAAAAAACCCCTTTGAAAAAAAAGAAGATTTTTTTTATGGTATTTTTTGGGTATGATTGGAGAAATTTTAGTTTTTCTTTATTCAATCTATTCTTGAAATCTTATTTATGTATATATGCAATTTAAATTATTTGGGTTTGATTCAATTTCTTTCGTTGAATCTTTCAAATATTAGGTTTACAATTTAAAGTGGGACTTTTTAGTTAGTTTTATGGAATATAGTTTTCTGGTTAAATTGTTAAGATTCCTGTTATGCTTTGGATTCTGTAAAATTGAAAATGCTGTACGTTGGAGTCTCAAGGATTATATAAATGTGTTGTTTTTCAATGTTGTCCTTTAGCTTGCTCAAAGTTGCTAAAAGGTCAAGATCTTATTTGGTTAAAATTTAGCAAATATTGGAATGTAGTATGTAGACAAACGTAATCTTTTTCTTATAGAGTTCATATAATGTATTTTCCAATTTTTTAGTAATTGATAAATTTCTAATGTTGAGAATATCTCAGTATTAGTATTTGTATAGTAATACAATTTTGCTTTTTGTTTGAACAAGTAGGAATTAAATTGTAAAAGCAATCATCTAATGGAGCTTTAAGTTAATCTAAATCATGCTTTGGTGATTGAAAATAACCCACCTTTTTTATTGATTGGTTTCTTGATGAGCTTCATTTTGGCGCTTTACATTTTGAGCTGTTTGTCCCTAGATATTGGTTTAGTTCGTAAGTGTTTAAAGTGTTTTATGATTGACTTGGAAATAGGTTTTTGTTTTGCTGATAACAATGGCGGGTCATAGAAATAGCTATGGGAAGCGCCCTCATTCTCATTCTGACTACTCAGAGAATGGATCAAATAAGAGGAGAAATACTGGTGATGACAGGGAACAGTTTGTTATTAATTCAGATGATACCGTATATCGATACTTGTGCCCTGTAAGAAAGATAGGAAGCATTATTGGAAGGGGAGGGGAGATTGTTAAGCAATTAAGAGCTGACACTAAATCAAAGATTAGGATTGGTGAGACAGTTCCTGGTTCAGAGGAGCGTGTGGTTACTATCTACAGCTCCAAGGATGAGACAAATGCTCTTGATGATGGTGAAGATTTTGTTACTCCTGCTCAAGATGCTCTATTCAGGGTACATGATAAAGTTGTTGCAGAAGATTTGCGCAGTGATGAAGAATCTGAAGGTCACCAAGTTAGTGCTCGGCTTCTTGTACCTTCTGATCAGATTGGATGTATTATAGGAAAGGGTGGACAGATTGTTCAGAACATACGTAGTGAATCTGGTGCTCAGATTCGCATTCTTAAGGATGAACACTTACCTTCTTGTGCCTTGAGCACAGATGAACTTGTACAGGTAATTTGATTAACTTCGATCATAGTGATTCCATTTTTTATATCATGTTGATTTTCATACACAATCCTTGTTCTCTGAAACTTAGTTTAGGTGATCAATTGATATGGTAAAGATTTGTAATGGAGAAGAGTTTTAATTTGTTGAAAGCGTTGGTAAGATGTTGTTGAGGTTATTGACCAATAGTTGCAATGAAGAATTTCTTGTTTTTAACCTCTGGAGTCAATAAAGTTTATCACTCAATTTTCAGCAATAAATTCATAAGTTTTTGAAACACTACCCAAAGTCTTTTGTTCCTTTTGAGCCTGCAAGTAATTTTCTATTTTCTGTTCCTTTTTTTTTAAAAAAAAATTGGTATGTGTAAGCTGTAGCATTTTATAGTTCTATTTTCTTATTTTACACTATATGATGCTCTATGACAGTTAGCTCTTATTTATTTATTTATTTGTTTATTTGTTTTTATTGGCTCTAGATTTCTGGGGAAGCTGCAGTTGTGAAAAAGGCGCTGCATCAAATTGCATCTCGCCTCCATGAGAATCCTTCACGATCTCAGCACTTGCTTGCTTCTGCCATTTCAAATGCATATCCTGCTAGTGGGGCGTTGCTTGGGCCAGCTGCTGGGGCCCAGATAGTAGGAATAGCTCCATTGGTAGGTCATTATGGAGGATACAAAGGTGATGCTGGAGAATGGCCACGCTCCTTGTACTCAGCTCCAAGGGATGAGATGTCATCAAAAGAATTTTCTCTTCGTTTGGTTTGTCCAACCGCTAATATTGGAGGTGTTATTGGCAAAGGTGGTGCTATAATCAACCAGATCAGGCAGGAATCAGGTGCAGTCATCAAAGTTGATAGTTCAGCTACTGAAGGAGATGATTGTTTAATAACTGTTTCAGCAAAGGAGGTCAGCATTTGATCTTTTCCATGTTTAAATTCCTTGTTAAAATATCTGTGTTCGTCCTTGTGCTAGGTTTTTGATGATTATCCAAATCTTGTGGTTTATTAGTTCTTTGAGGATACATATTCACCAACTATTGAAGCTGCTGTGCGCTTGCAACCTCGATGCAGCGAGAAGGTTGAAAGAGACTCTGGAATTATATCATTCACCACCCGTTTACTTGTGCCAACCTCACGAATTGGCTGCCTTATTGGTAAAGGAGGTGCTATTGTAACTGAGATGAGGAGGCTTACAAAAGCAAATATTCGTATATTGTCGAAGGAAAACCTTCCGAAGATTGCGTCCGATGATGATGAGATGGTGCAGGTCAAGTACCATCATTGTTCTTGACTTTTTATATGATATATATTATGATTTACTTTTTATTTTTGGTTCAAACTTGTTTAATTTTATATACAGAAAGTAAAAATGTTGATTTTTGATGATCAGATTGCTGGAGATCTTGATGTTGCAAAGGATGCTCTCATACAAATAACAACACGATTAAGAGCTAATATTTTTGACAGGGAAGGTGCTGTTTCTGCATTAGTGCCAGTTTTGCCATATCTTCCTGTGCCGACAGAGGGGACGGATGGTTTGAGTTATGAAAGCAGAGATAGCAAGAGGCATGGACGTGGCCATGCTTATTCTGGTGGTTATGGCTCCAGTGATTTATCTGCTAGTGACAGCTATGGAAGTTATGGTGGCCCCCAGGTATATTTTGACTAGTTTACTGCTTTACAAGTATTTTGTGTAGATAAAGTGTAAAAAATTGATTTGTTTGACTTCGTTATTGGCTGATCACTTTTATTGTGTCCAATATGTTTAGTATCCTTGTTTCCCTTCTACAGTTGCATCTCATCTTAATTAGTATTCTGGTAACAACTTGGTCTCTCTTTCTGGTAATATGAATAATAAGGATTCTTCATATTATTTGTAGGTTGGTGGTAGTAGCAGCGCATATGGAGCTTATGGAAATTACTCTTCAGGACGTGGTGGTCCTTCTGGGTAAGAGTTATTACTTTCCTCGGAAGAACATTTTTGTTCTTGATATTGTCATTATGATCATGAACAACCGGCCGGTGAAATAGTTTAGTCTTTTTTTTTCGTTTGGGGGGGGGGGGTGATTGCATTAGGTTACATTTAAATATTTTATCTGCATGACATCGACTTAAAGGTTCCTTCAAGGGTTAGAAAGTTGGTGAATTGTATTCTTTCTGAAGCATGTGTACGAGACTTGTAGTTTTGATTAAGTGCATGCATAATCTCGTAGGATTGGTCAATATTCATCATTAACTTCTCTTACCAGGTTATCCAGCCATAACCCTGTTTCCCGGCGCAAAAATTATGGGTACTAAAATTTGGTGATTGGTACGTACAGATTTAATATTTCTTTTGGAATTCTTATTTCTATTCTTATAGCTGACAATTCTCTCTGATTTGGGCCAGTACATATAACATACTAGTGTATGACAGTTTGATAAAATAGCCTATCCGATCTCCCCATATAGGATTCTGATGCTCTTGTTTGCCCTTTGTTGCCTTTCCATTCCCATTAAAACAGCTTGAGATTTATGAAGCCTGAAGCCAGCCTACTGCCTACTGCCTACTTTGATGAAGCCTGCCTAAACCGGAAGACCTGATGAACCAGGGTTTGACATACTCATGGCCCACCCTGATGCTACCTAGGAGGACCAAATAGATGTGAAGATCTTATTATTCACTTTGAAATATTCCATGTCCATGACACCAAAAATACCAAGCTCTATTTATGTTTTCCAAGAACCTAGCTTGCCGGCATGCCTGTTGCTGCCCCCTTTTATTTCCTTTCCTTTGTTGTCGTTTTTGCTTTCTAGTTTGCTTTTGTTTAGAGGTTCAAACCATGTAGTTTCTTCCATCCTTTGGCGGTTGTATTAAGAGTGCTGGGATTATTGATCTAACATTTATCTTCTGCATTTTCTTAATTCTCTGGCTGTCTCAATTTATGATTGGAACTACCCACGACTTTAATTAGTTACCCTGAAAAGTAGTTCAGAAGACCCATAATCTGCAATGCAGGCATTTATGTACTGATTTATTAACATCTAATGCAGCACAATGGTCCTCGAGTCTTTGTGATGTCCCTTAGTCAAGAAATCAATTGGTACTTGAATTTATTCAGGGATAGCTTTTTAGGGACATGGTTACTCAATAACTGAAAATGTAGTTGCTTTTCTCATCTTAAACCAATCACCTGAGAGAAATGAACTGCCAGAAATGGCATTTCCTTTAGTCATCTATTGTAGTATAATGTAAAACTGCGTACCCCACATTATCTTATTATTGAGAGAATGGATTAATATTGGCATCTAGTTAGGGTTTGAAGCCATTACACTGTTGAACAATATATGGTGCATGTTTTAGGAGAGTTGCTAGTTTAGTCAGTAGCAGATCTAAATGTTCAATGCTACCTTTGGATTTCTTAATTAAGGACATTATATGCATGGGAACGACTGTTTTGTGTCTTCTGCAAATGTTGAGTAGGTATTTGGATAGTCCTGCCCCAAGATCTCGGTCTCAGAAAAGGTAAGAGCTTATTGTTTGATGGTTGCTTGTAACCATTAAACAATGAGAGAATGAAGGAGCTCATCAGCGTGTTTTGAACACTCTAGTAAGTGATTGCTTAAGCTACTAATACTTTTGTGTTTTATTTTCCAAGTATATTGACTGCTTGGAATGTATTATGAGCAACTCATTTGATGGTAGGTCATGAATATTCTTGATCAAAAAACTGGTGCAGGTTTTTTCTTGGGGCATGCCTGCTACACCGGAGAGACTTGAAGAAGTTGAGCTTCTTAGTTCTTATGCATGAAATTGTTGTGGCATTGGCATGCACATTGTTTTAATCTGCGTGTATTAAACTATTAAATTGAGCTGTTCAATCAAAATTCTTAGTGCAGCTACCCATCTAATCTTAATGCCTTGCCTGTTGCTTCTTCTTGAATAATCTGAAAGTGTTCCCACTTCCCAGTGGTAAAATGAGTTGGAAATGAAAGAATTCAAGTTGGATTTTTTTACTCAACTGGTACAAGTCTTTGGTTGGATCAAGAAAACTACACGAAACTAAGCTTACTGTACTTTTTTAGTTTTATACATATATATTTTTTTATATTAAAAATATATTGTACTTTAGATGTTTGATGTAATCCAGTCGTTGTTTCTCTTGGATGAAAGTACATGGTTCAGTTAATTTAGAGCACATGGGGTTTCAGGCTGTTAAATTTCCAGACCATATTCAAAAGAATCAAAACAGAAGATTTGACAAAAAAGGACTGATGCTGCCAGGATATGGCCTTATTGGACTAAAATTAACAGGTCTTGAGTTTCCCATTCCTAAGTTATATGTGCAGACATGGGAGTGGTTGGATTTATATAAGTGAATAATGGTAGTACATCATTTCATATATAGTCAGACAGAAATTGTCGTTGCATCACTGCAATAATTTTCTTTTACTGTTTTCTTTTTGTTTTACCTTACTGTCCAAAATTTGGCTGACCCTAGAACTCCAAGGAATGGCCCTTCAATTCTGCGTTCAGAATTTTGATTTCTCATTTCCAATATGGAGGCACAGCTTACAGAAGGTACATGTAAAAAGGCTGGCAATCCTGCAAATCAAACAACTCTACTCCTCTGCTTAGCTATTGACTTAATTACACCAGTAAAAGCAGTAAAATAGATACTGATTCATCAGCCAAAAGAGAACATAGATACATGAAACCAAAAAAAAAAATGTGGGTTTTCTTCTGTTTTGCTATGTACTCTAGCAAGCAAGAAAAGAAGTAATCCTTTTAGGGTTGGGAGCGCAACAAGTTAAAGTCCTCCAGAAAAATGAATTAAAATTATGTTCTCACCCCTGCGGTTAAAGTCCTCCCAAAAAATGAATTAAAATTATGTTCTTACCTTTCCGGTGTTATCTCTTCGATCAATTATTATTTGGTGTAGGGAACCTTTGATATCAAGAGCCGCACCAAATCCAGGTTGAATCCAGATTAGTCGAATCTCCACCAAATCCAGGTACGCGATGCAGGTTCAATCCAGATTAGTCAGTCAAAGTATATTGGATGAGTCGAATTCGGATTAGTTAGAATAAAGTTCTGAATACTGGGTGGGGAAAAAAAAACAAAAATGAAGGAGTAGAGACTTTGAGGATATGTTATTAGTCGGTTAAATGAAGTAAATTCACTCACCTAACTCGGCTTCCCTTCCATTCACTCAAATTTACTACACATAACACATTATGAACAGACAGCCCACTCCATTACTACGAAAGCAAGTTAAAACAATGACTGTTGATAACGAAAAAAAAGCTCATCAGAAGCAGAAGCTGAGTCAGTCTGAGACCCTTTTGATGATACTGATAGATCTTTTGTTTTCATTATACTTAATAATAAAATCAGATCTATTGGATTTAGCACCCATTGCAAAGTCCCATCTCCCAAGTTACTTTTGATTCTGTTAAAGTACTGTTACACTAATGGACAAGCTGAACATCTAGTAGTCAATTCTAAAGCTGCCTTCCTTGTGTAAAAGCCATGCCTCATTTATTTATTACCTTTTTACATAAAATCTGCCTCAACCAAACTTTCTTTCATATTTTCTTTATAAGCAAACAACTCCAAGACAGACCCCATTTGCTGCAAAAACCCAATTCGTCCATCCCCTGCCATAGGGTTTTGTTTTTTCTTCTTTCTTGTCCAATGCCCCTTCTTCTTTCTCTACCTCTTTTCTTTTGCAGACCCTTTTTTTTTAAAAAAATGTATAGAGAATGTCTTGTGCTTAATTTCTCCTTTGGGAAACTTTCTTATCTCTGAGTTTATGGCATTATGGTGTTATAGTGATTGGTTATAGGTTGTTTGGGGATTTGTACTTATTTGATTGCCAGGGAGAATAGAAAGTTCTACATATACATGTCAAATTTATTTGCATAAAATGGGAAGATTTTATTTATTCTGTTTTTCATCTAAAGTCTTGCATGTGGAAATGAGAGTAGTGGTGCAGCCAAGGATGACTTGCCGGTAAAGATAGATATAAATTTGACATTATCAATTATATCATCATGGTTTATAATCTATATATATATGTACATATTATAGCAATCAACGTAATATATATACATGCAATTCTATATCAATTTAATTATCTGTACTATGAATGTTAGTAATATTTATTTATTACCGGCAAGTCATCTCGGGCTATATCACTGTTTCATTTTCTCATGCTAGATTTTTATGATGAAAAAATTATAGCAGAGGGGTACTTCCTTTTGGTGATACTGGATATGCATGCTACTCAAGAATTATGAATATTCATCACAACAACCCTAGAAAGGTAAGAGAAAATCAAAATTGTAAAGGGGAAAAAAGGTAAGAGAAAAGGTCTAGTACTATTCACTCACACACTATCAAAAATGGGAATTTTAATTTATCATATTCACTCACACACTTTTATTCTCAGGTTTTAGATGCATAATATGGGAGAAACCTTAGGTTTGAAACCTAGTCCTCTGTCTCCATATGTCTGATGTCTTCTAGGTTAAAGAACCAGCAATCATAACATATATATTGAGAATTCAAGTCTAATCCTCTTGCATTTAATATTATAATTATTATCAGTTATTTTATAATCTGTTTGGTAATTAAGGGTATTCATGCTTTGGTAAACTTTCCAACGGTTCAACTATTTTTAAGTTTTGGAAATGATGAAAAGTGAGTTTCTAAGAAAACTAAACATGCCTGTAAACCTTTCTTGTGTGACGACTGTATAGGATAATTAGTTAAATAAGTTACATATATAGATACTTTTTGGTTGTTCATCAGTTACTAGCTAGTAGATATGCTTCTCTACCATTAGTAAAGCTGCTCTGCTAGCAGTACTAATACTACGAAACAAATCCAATATATAGTTTAGTTATACACATGCATTTTGAAGACTTTATAGTTTATTGTTGCTAGCTATTGGAATGATTTTGGACCGGGCAAAGTTAAAATATAGGTTTTCATAGAATTTCATGCAACATTATAATGGTATAAATTAATACTAATTTAGATATATTCCCCATTTTTGAATGCTTGAACTAAAGAGGAAGAACAGAAGAATTGAGGGGAAAATAACCTAAGTTTGTATTGAGTATTCAAGTGTTTAAATACAAAGTGTAATTGATAGGTGTATAGGTATATGATAAGGTTGAGTTTGATTTACAAAGTATTTGAATAGTTGAGGATATGATTAGTTGAGGTTTATCTCATCTAGAACTATATCAACAAACTTTTCCATTAGTTCTTCAAAAGAAATATAGGATTCTCTTGCTCAAATCCCGACTGCAAGCTCTTTAAATTCAGATCCAGCACCATTCAGTGCATGAATCACAAGTTCATCCTCAGAGATGACAGTTTCAATCAAGGCCAATTCATTAGCAATACTTCTTAAGAACTGAAAATATTCAGAAATACTTTTGTTACCTCTTGTTGTATTCAGTTTGTCACGCAGGGTCATCATTCTGGATCTTGATTTGTTAGTTAAGCTTTTCCCAAGCATCGTGAGAAGAGGATGCAGAAGCAATGTGTGAGACCACACTTTCAGAAGAGGATGCTATCATTCCATGTAGTAGGAGCCTGTCTTGCCTGAGCCAATGCTCATATGTTGGATTTGAGATCATCTCAATGGTTCCAGTTTTTTGAATTTGCTTAGATTGTGCCTCGGTTAAACCATCAATGTAGCCAAGGAGATCAAAACCAATGAGTAAGGATTGAAACTGTGTCCTCCATGAAGGAAAATTCGAGGCAGTCAGCTTGATGGGAAGATGAGCTGCTGCATTGATTGTAAAAAGAGGAAGATTCTAGCTTGAAACAAGAGTACCAGTTGTTTGAGAGGAGGAAGAAGACATGATGAATCGGAGAAGAAATTTAGCTGAGAGGGTAGGAAAGAAAGGAACCAGGATCAACTCATTAGAGAAAAAGCTCTTGATACCATAAAGAGTATTGAAGAACAGAAGAATTGAGGGAAAAATAACCTAAGTTTGTATTGAGTATTCAAGTGTTTAAATACAAAGTGTAATTGATAGGTGTACATGTATATGATAAGGTTGAGTTTGATTTACAAAGTATTTGAATAGTTGAGGATATGATTAGTTGAGGTTTATCTCATCTAGAACTGTTTAAGATTTGAAATCATAATTCCCTCCAATATGAACATCATAAACTATCTTAGTAAATGTATAAGTTCAACTTAGTAGTTAAATCTCACTAGATATTGCTTTCCATCCGCTTGGTGGTATTATTACGGATATTAGATTGCTGCTAAGTAGAGATTGGCGATGTCATCTACAGCATACTTATCGTGAAGGGAATTTTTGTGCAGATTGGCTAGCTAAGACTGCCTGTGAGCTAGATGATGATTTTGAGCTTTTACCTGAACCCCCTGATGGTGTATTGAGTCTACTTTCGACTGACGCGAGGGGAATTTCTTTTCCTCGTGGTTTTGTTCTGAATAGTTAATAATAGACTAAAGGCTCAAATAAGAGCCCAAACTTTCATAAAAATCTCAAATAAGGATCCAAAACACAATTTCAACAAATTAAAGAATATATTTAGTAGATTATGGCATATTGTGCAAGATATTAGCTAATACTAGTGTGTGAGATGTATATAAATCAAAAAGCACGGAAAAATTTTGTATCATACTACGTTTATTGAATTTATTTGGATTAAAATGTTTTGATTTTTAATTAATTTAATAACACCATTTTTTCTATCAAAATTGATGTGTAGGCATGACAAGCATTAGTTTTCGTCTGAGGATAACCAAATTTGTAAAAATTTACTTAGTGTGTCTTCTAATTTGATGAAATTATGTTTTCGGGCCCTTATTTAAGATTTTTATTAAAGTTTGGGCCCGTATTTGATATTACAGCCTTAATAATACTTAAATCCATTTTTCCAACAAAAAAAAATCTCACTAGATATTTGGCTTAAGGCTCAATTTGACCTTTGAGTTATTTTGGAAAGAATATTTTGGCCCATAAATTTTTATTTGGAAAAGGACCTTTGAATTTTGATTACCTGGATTGCTAAATACCGCCCCATTTTTACTATTCACCGTCCCATTTTTTACGTTTTTTTACGTTTTTGCCCTTTGCTTCATTTTCTAATCTTGAAACTATCACGAACGTAGAATACCATTAACGTGTTGTATTTTGATGACGATTTAAGAAAAATGAACGATAATGTGCCGTATTTTGATAACGATTTCAGAAAAATGCAATTTTTGACGAAATTTAGGACTGATGACCCGTGCCGTCCCAAGAGGGCGGCTTACCGTGGCGAAGCTCGCCTTTTTTTTTTTTTAAATAATTATTATTTAAAAAAAATTTTTGGTCTAGCCGCCCCGGTGGGGCGGCCTGCCCATGGTGAAGCCGCCCCAGTGGGGAGGCTCCGCCATGGCTGAGCCGTCCTAGTGGGGAGGTTCAGTGTAAAAAGTGCAAAGGATAAAGGGCAAAAGTGTAAAAAATGGGACGATATTTAGCAAAACTAGGGTGGTATTTAGCAACCCCCTTTAATTACTTTTGGATGATCATTAATTTGTGACTCTGAAATTTTGATTTGTCAGATTAATCGACTTGAATTGGGCCAAATGTGAGCATATGACCAATGAGACTGATGTGGTCAAATTTAATCCAATTAGGATCAAATTGGTAAAAATCAAAGTTTGAAGATAAAATTGTCTCAACCAAAATTTCAAGAGTCATTTTTTTTATCTAAAAGATAGTTCAAGAGTCAAAATGTACATTAAGCAGAAGATTTTGCATCGAATGTGATTTCATATCTGTATTGATATATACTTGAGTAATATTACATTTTAGACCACGGCAAAATCTCCATGAAGCACGCACATTTTTCTTCTTCCAAACTCTGGAAAGAATGGTTGTATACTTATTGTATTACAAAGAGCGTGGGAGGAGGAAACACAAAACATGGCAGCGGGATGCCAACACACTTTCGAAGCATGCACAATTTTTACATAACGTGGCATAAATAATATCATAATTTCGAGATGAAATTTAAAGATCATGAGATTCTGGCTTTTCCACGTTAACAGGCAAAAGATTTGAAACTTATAAAAGATTGTTAATCTCTCTTTCTCTCTCACTTCTTTGGGGGATTTAAACACCTAATAGAAAAAGTACATATATTTTTGTTTGTACCAAAGCGGATTCTTTGGAATATGAAATGAGATTTATGAATAACAAGTCTTCCAACTTTCTATGTGTGCTAGAATAGATTTTTTTTTTTGGCTAAATGCATATAAGGGTGGATATTTGCAAAAATACTCAATTCAAGGTCTATTGCTAAAAAAAGTTCAAATCAGGGTCCAACATTGTAAAATTGGCTCAATTAAGGGGCTCTTGTCTATGGGAGGGAAGCATTTGAATTCCAATTCAAATCCAACAGATCCAAATTCACCAAGATGATAAGATCAGATCACACCTTAATTTCAAACCTTAACCGTATATTAAGTTGTATTTCAAATGTAACTCTTATCCTTATCTAACCTTATGACTTGTACTATACATTCACCAAACCAATACAGAATCATACAACTCTTTTCACACTCATTATTTCTTCTATCTCGTACTTCTTTATGGTATCAAGAGCTAGGAAACTCTAGCAGAGTTTTTTCTCTCTTCTTTTCTGTCTTTCCTTTCCTTTACTCCTCTTTTCGCCTTTCAACTATGTCTTCTAGTTTGTCTACTACACCCACAATGATCAACACCAACAACCAACCCATCAACCGAACAGACGGTCTTCCACCTCTCATAACTATCAACGCTGCAGCTCAACTTCCAATCAAGCTCAACTCGCAAAATTTTCCATCTTGGAGGGCTCAATTCACCTCCCTGCTTATAGGCCACAAGCTCTCAAGCTATATTGACGGTACTCTACCTTGTCCTCCTTCTACAATTTCTTCTACTGATGATGCTTCTGTTTTGGTTTCGGATCCTGCTTATGAGCATTAGATTCAACAAGACCAGTTGCTCCTTCATGGGATTATAGCATCGGTAACAGAGACAGTTGTGTCGTTCTTTGCATCTCGCAATTCCTCCAAGGCTGCTTGGTTGAAAATACAATCAATGTATGCTAACAAATCACGTTCCAGAATGATGCAGTTGAGGGAGAAACTGCTTCAACCAAGAGGATCCAAGTCTGTCCAAGACTATTTTCAGTGTCTCCGACACACTGCTGATGAGCTTGCTCTCATCAATTCTCCTGTTCAAGAAGATGATTTAGTCATCCATGTCCTCAATGGCATTGGGGTTGAATTCAGAGAGATATGTGCTGGCATTCGAGCTCGCGAGAGCCAAATTTCCTTTGAGGAATTGTTGTATAAAAACTTACAGAGTATGAAAGTTTTATACAAAGGCAACAATCCACTGTGATTGTGATGCACAGTGCTCACTTGGCTCACAAGTTCCCACATAACAGGTCAGTTACTCGCAACAATCAGTTTCAGAAGATTAGTGGGACTAATATGGCTCCGTTGAAGAAGAAATTTTCTGGTCATAGACCAGTGTGCCGGTACTGTGACAAAGTGGGACACGTAGCAAAACAGTGCTTCAGGCTTAAACCCAAGCCAACTCATAGCTATCCAGCTGCTAATGTTGCTACAACAGGATCCAAGTCTCACCCTAATTGGCTCTTAGATACTGGGGCCTCTCACCATGTGACATCCGATCTCAGGAATCTTGACATCCATGAAAAATATCAAGGCACTGATGAACTGGTCATTGGCGATGGAACTGGCCTTCACATTGCAAACACTGGTTCAGTCTCTATTCCTTCTCAAAACAATTCTTTTTATTTAAAAGATGTCTTACATGTGCCAAGTGCAAATCACAATTTAATTTCCATCTCTAAATTTTGCAAGAGTAATAAAGCCTCTGTTGAATTTTTTGACTCTTATTACCTTGTGAATGATCTGCATTCGAGACAAGCACTATCGAAAGGCCAGAGTAGAGATGGGATCTACGAGCTCCAGTCAGCCAAGCCTGTCATTTCTACCAATGCTCTTGCACTTGTAGGAACTAAAGCAACCTCAAACACATGGCATCATTGACTGGGACATCCCTCTTCCAAAGTTCAAAATTTTTTAGTTCAATCTTTGTCACTTCCTTGTTCTGATAAGCTTTCCAATAATTTGTGTAACTCTTGCACGTGTAATAAAATGCACAAGCTTCCGTTTTCCATTTCTTCAATTCAATCTTCTCGCCCTTTACAAGTTATTTATACTAATGTTTGGGGTCCTAGTAGGATAACTTCAGTTAATGGCTATAGATACTATGTTGTTTTTGTAGATCACTTTACCAAGTACACTTGGCTATTTCCATTGAAACTAAAATCTGAAGTCTATACTATTTTCACTAACTTTCGAACCGTGGTTGAGAAATATTTTGATGAGTCTATTTTGACTGTGTATTCAGATTGCGGGGTAGAATTTGAGAAGTTGAAACCTTTTCTTGAAACTGCTGGAATAAAACACTTACAAACCCCTCCCCATACACCTCAACATAATGCTGTTGTTGAGAGACGTCATCGCAGCATTGTAGAAACAGGACTCACTCTCCTTCATCAAGCCTCTCTCCCACTCTCATACTGGTCTTTTACCTTCTTAATAGCTGTCTATTTACTCAATAGATTACCTACACCAATCCTTCAAAACAAAAGTCCCTTTGAAATGTTATTTCATCAAACACCAAATTATACAAAACTAAAAGCCTTTGGTTGTCTTTGTTATCCCTGGTTAAAACCGTACAATTCCCACAAATTAGAACCTAAATCCAAGCCTTGTGTTTTTCTTGGATACTCGAAGCATCAGAGTGCTTACTACTGTCTTGATCCTCAAACACAACGGATCTATACTTCCAGGCATGTTTTATTTGATGAGCAAGTGTTTCCTTTTCGTATGACCAACTTCTCAAACTCCTCCTCAACTGATGTGTTGTCTCCTGTTGAGTCATATTCTGATCTACCAGTCACTACACAAGTGCCTCAAAATCAAATTTCCACCGCAACACAACCAGCTCCAACAGATTCTATCTCTCTCCAGTCTCCAGTGCAAGTCTCCAATGAAAGCAGATTTATTGAGGTAACAAACACTTTTCCAGCTTTGAGCACACCCTCTCATTTGAATTCCATTGTTCTCACTAATATTGCTTCCCAGATTGTTCCCACTAATATTGCTCCTCAGGGAACTCACCAAATGATTACAAGGTCCCAGAATAACATCTTTAAGCCCAAGAAGCTCTTCACTGCCACCAAACATCCTATTCCAGAAACTGCAGAACCAACCAGTGCAACAATGGCCATCAAATGTCCTAAATGGAAGGCTGCAATGCTCGATGAACTCCAAGCTCTTGAAAAAAAAAATAAGACTTGGACACTGGTCTTACCACCTACAGACAGGACCATAGTGAAGTGCAAGTGGGTGTTCAGAATTAAAAAGGAATGCTGATGGTTCTATATCCAGGTACAAGGCTCGTCTTGTTGCCAAAGGTTTTACACAACGACCTGGATTAGATTTTAATGAAACTTTCAGTCCTGTTGTGAAGCCTGTCACAGTGAGAACCATATTGTGTTTAGCAGTCTCGAACAAGTGGCCACTGCATCAGTTCGATGTCAACAATGCTTTTCTTCAGGGAAGGCTCGAAGAAGAGGTTTACATGACTCAACCACCCCTATTCCATGATAAGTCAAAACTAGGCTATGTATGCAAATTGCAAAAGGCTATTTATGGCCTAAAGCAAGCTCCAAGGGCATGGTACTTTGCCTTGAGTAACTACTTATTGAAATATGGTTTCTCAAATGCCAAGTTTGATCACTCTTTGTTTATCTACAACAAGGATGATGTTATAGCTTATATGCTCATCAATGTAGATGACATTATTCTTACTTGGAATCAAGAATGGTTTACTCAGGAATTTGTCAAAGATTTAACATTTGAATTCTCCCTGAAGGATCTTGGTCAATTGAATTTTTTTCTTGGCATTGAAGTGCTTCCAACATCAACTGGACTGTTTCTCTCACAGCATAAATACATCACTAAGCTGCTTGATAAAACAAATATGTCCGGTGCTAAGGCAGCCAATACTCCTCTCTCTACTACACTATCCTTGAAGCTTTACGATGGAAGTGCAGCAGCTGATGCGGAAGAGTATAGGAAAATAGTTGGTTCTCTCCAATACTTGAATCTTACACGGCCAGATATCTCATTTGCTGTTAATAAACTATCACAGTTTATGCATAAACGAACTCAGTTACATTTTGCAGCACTCAAACGAGTATTGAGATACTTAAAGGGAACACTTTTTCATGGGCTCAATATAAACAGAGAAAGGAACTTCAACTTGACAGTTTTCACAGATTCTGACTGGGCTGGTGACCCTGAAGATCGAAGATCCACTTCTGCATTTGTTATCAAGATGGGAAGCACTCCAATTTCATGGAGCTCCAAAAAGCAAACCACAATTGCTCGATCATCCATTGAAGCAGAATATCGAGAAATTGCTTTTGCTGTTTCGGAAGTCAGCTAGATACAATCACTGTTATCAAAAATTCATCTTGAGCATGATCTTGCAGCTCCCACTGTTCTTTGTGACAACTTGAGTACCATGTATACATGTGCGAATCCAGTGTTTCACTCATGAATGAAACATTTGGCACTGGATTATTTGTTTGTCAGGGAGAAAGTTAGCCAAGTGAAATTAAAGGTGCATCATATACCTTCTCAAGTGCAGATAGCTGATGCTTTAACCAAAGCATTATCTCAACAGAAGCTTCAGACATTGACAGCCAAGATTGGAGTCTCAGATGGATCCTCCATCTTGCGGGGGAGTATAGGAGGGAGGCATTTGAATTCCAATTCAAATCCAACAGATCCAAATTCACCAAGATGATAAGATCGGATCACACCTTAATTTCAAACCTTTACCGTATATTAAGTTGTATTTCAAATGTAACTCTTATCCTTATCTAACCTTATGACTTGTACTATATATTCACCAAACCAATACAGAATCATACAACTCTTTTCACTCTCATTATTTCTTCTATCTCGTACTTCTTTATTGTCAACGTTAGACCATGATTTGAGATCTTAATTAAGTCTATGCAATTGACAACAGATCCTCAATTTAATCGATTTTGCAACATTGGGCCCTAATTTGACCTATTTTGAACAATATGTCATAAATTAAACATTTCCGCAAACATTGAGCCCTTGCATGAGCAATTAGCCCTTATTTTTTGTTACAAATAGTTTAGCAATTGTTTTGTTACAAGTGGTTAATTTAAATAGTTATGAATAAAGAAAATTCTTGTTAGCAGAGGTTTACCCGATAATGAACTGATGTGACTCAAACAAAGGTTAAAAAAAATTTAGGAATAGAGAGGGTAGGTTATCAACCTTTTGGATCATTTGCAAACTCTTTCTCGTAGGGTTTTATTGACTTACAAATGCCTACCAATACGGGTATGTGCAAACTAGAATTTGGTAGTCTCCACCACAAAGTCCAATCTTATACCGTTGACTAACACCTATTGGTGAACGGAAATCAGATTTTCATTGCTTATGGTCGTATATATGCTGCATATTTTTTATGCATATAAATAATCAAAATGAAATGTGATTGTTAGTAGAATTTGCAGGAACAAGTTCATATAGAAATCTCGACGGTAAGACGAGATTCCCCTAAATTTGATTGTTTTACCAAGACAAGTTTGTAGGCTCTTCTTGTTACTCAACAATACCAAATAGGGCAGAAGAAATGTGTAATTTAATTCTCTAATCTATTGACCCATATTTCTGATCATAATTAGCAAAGTACTAACATGCATGGAATTGATACAGAGTCTGATTTGAATAATGATTGAAAACCATCGAGGATTGAGGATAATTAAGAAACAATTATTATTGATAACCTCATTTTTTTTTCATGTACATGGTGAAAAATTAGCTACCATGAATTAATTCAAGGATATCACATATAAGAAAACAGAAAAATTAAGTAGCAAAGAATCCAAGAGACAACAACATATAATATCAGAAAAATCTCATTAATGAAGAGATCTCAAAAGGAAACATAAATAAATACCCAGTATTAAACAAGTAAACTATTCTTGAATTCCATTGATTCCAAAGCTTTTGAGACAAGAAAAGATGAAAAGAAAAAGAAAGAAACTAGAGAGAA
Organism: Corchorus capsularis; assembly: GCA_001974805.1. Lineage (NCBI taxonomy): Eukaryota > Viridiplantae > Streptophyta > Magnoliopsida > Malvales > Malvaceae > Corchorus > Corchorus capsularis. The sequence goes on along the minus strand of AWWV01010423.1, from coordinate 71,858 downwards.
ATGAGACCTTCTCTTACAAGCAAGCCAAAGATGAGAACAAAGAGGCCAATAGTGATACACTGAGTTGGGGACACAAAAGTCTGTGAATAAGCAGACAGGGTGATTGCCGCTCCAACTAATCCAATCAACATAGAGCTCAAGTTTTGATTCATTTTGATTTTTCCCCTTCACTGGATTATGATTATCTTTGACTTTTTTGTCTAGCTCAAGGAAGAAGAAGAAGAAGATTCAAAAGATATTGTGAAGTGAGGGAGTTGAGACTTTTGAGAGAGTTTTGATTTTGGCTTCTTACCAACTGGTTTATGACTTTGAGCCAGCCAGCCAATCAGAAATACTCCATTTTAGTCAACTCTTTTTGGGATCTGTTTTATATTTTCCTTATTCAAATACCAATAGGGCACCAAGACAAAATATATCTCTCTTAACAAAAAAGAAAAAGAAAAAAGAAAAAGAAAAAAAGGATTTAAAAAATTTTAGTAGGCCTATTAGCTGGTCCTAAAAAGATTTCTGCAATCAAAACGGGTCGTTGGGCTTCAGTTGGGCTAATCAATGAGTCCAATGGTATTAGTATTTTGTGTTGTTATTTTTATTTTTATTTTTTTTCAAAATTCTGCTCATAGTTTTGTTTCACTCCTATTACGGCATGTCATTTTAGGCTGCAAAACCCAGAACAAAAACAACCTCCATTTTTCCATTCAATTCTTCTGCAAATTGGGTTTTCAAGCAATGCAGCTATTGACAAATGAGAGCAAGAGCGACAAGATTCACACTTGTCTTCAACAACATCCTCCAAACTCTCTCCAAATCCAACCCCAAAAGCCCCCTCATCAAGAAGGTAACGGTTTTACACTCTCTCCTCTCTATAGAGCACAGTTTTTCTTCTGTTTCTGACCAAATAAAAGAACCCCAGATTGATTTATCTTCCATTGACTGTTCTGGTATTGCAAAATCAATAATCTTGAGGTGCCCACAGGTTTTTGATAAGAAAGGTAAGACTTTTAGTAATGCTTCTCTTAAAGAACTTCTTTTGGATATATCTGATGTAATACCTGAAACTGCAAGAAAATTTAGGAGAGTTTCTGTGTTGAAACCTGAAGATGTGCTTGAAATATTGCTGGGTTTTGAGTTTGAGAGTGGGAAGTGTTCATTTGGGGTTAGAAAGGTGGGCACTGTATGGGAAATTTTCAAGTGGGGTAGTAAAAAAGTTAAGGGTTTTAAGCATCTTCCGAGGTCAAATGAAGTTATGTTGTCGATGCTTATTGAAGCGAGGATGTTTAAAGAAGCTGAATTGTTGCTTTTGGAAGTGGAGAGGGAAGGAATTTTGTTGGATAATTATGGAATTTTCTGTAGTTTGATTGAAGGCTATGTTGCTGATGGTGATCTGGAACGTGCCATTTCAGTTTTTCATACAATGAGGGGGCAACAATTAGTCCCGTCATTGTCATGTTATCATGCTTTAATTGATGTTTTAATTCGAAGGAGGAGAACTCAATTAGCATTTCAGGTTTATTTGGACATGGTGGAAATGGATGCCAACTTGAGTGATAAGGAGATGCCTGCCTTTGAGAATGTTATAAGATTACTTTGCGAGGATGGAAGAATTCAGGAAGCCAGAAATCTATTGAAGAAGGTCTCATTGGTATTTCAACCTAGCAGTTTAGTTGTTAACGAGATTGCTTGTGGATATTGTGAGAAGAAAGATTTTGAAGATTTGCTGAGGTTTTTGTTTGAACTGAAGCGTGTACCTGACATTTTTGTTGGCAATAAGATCATACATACTCTTTGCAGCAATTTTGGTGTAGAAAGAGCAGATTTATTCCTTCAGGAACTAGAGTTTTTGGGTTTCAGGCCTAATGAAAAAACTTTGGGGATCCTGATTGGTTGGAGTTGCTATCAAGGGGATTTGCGACAAGCCTTTATTTATCTGTCTCAGATCCTGTCAAGAGGGTTAAAACCTGATGTATGGTCCTACAATGCTCTTATCAGTGGGGTGTTTAAAGAGGGCATGTGGAAGCATGCCCAAGATATTCTTGAAGAAATGGTAGATGGGGGCCAAAGTCCGAATTTTTGGACTTACAAAATTCTTTTAGCTGGCTATTGTAAAGCAAGACGATTTGAGGAAGCCAGAAAGATAGTTTGCCAGATGGTGAATAGTGGTTTCATTGAACTTTCTTCTTTGGAGGACCCACTTTCCAAAGCATTTGTGGTGTTGGGATTTGATCCATATGCTGTAAGGTTGAGAAGGGACAATTATGTTGGATTTTCCATGGCAGAATTCTTTGATGATCTTGGAAACGGACTCTATTTGGATACAGACGTGGATGAGTATGATAAAAAAGTAGCCGAGGTTCTTGATGATTCTACAAGACCTGATTTTAATTCTCTTATAATGAATGAATGCAGTTCTGGAAATTTCAAAAATGCAGTGGGGTTTGTAGATGAAATGATTCAGTGGGGACAACAGCTGCCTATTTCTGTCTTCTCCACATTCTTGAAGGGGCTTGGTACATCTCGTTCTCATAGCAGGGCATGCTCCACTCTTTTGGAAAAAATGCCCAAGTTAATTAATCAGTTAGACCAAGAGACCATGAATATGCTTATTCAAGGGTTTTGTGCAAAGGGATTAGCTTACAAGGGGATCAATTTATTTTATCAAATGATCCAGAGGGACCTAAAAGTCAACGGTGAGACGTACACTGCTGTAATGAAGGGATTATGTAAGAAAGAAATCTTGAGTGACCTTCATAGTTGCTGGAATGTAGCTCGAAATAACAAATGGTTACCGTCTTTGGAGGATTGCAATGCTATTTTGAAATGTCTTTGTCAACAAGACATGCTGAAGGAGGCACTGGAACTTTTTGAAGGCATGTTGGTCTCGCACCCTCAATTGAAGCAAGATGTTTGTCATATATTCCTGGAGAATCTATGCACTGCTGGTTATACAAGCATTGCACAAATGCTGGTTGAAGAATTTCTGAGGCAGGGTTGGATTCTGGATCATGTGGCTTATAGCCATCTAATTAGAGGGCTGTGTCATGAGAAAAAATTTTCAGCTGCCATGAGAGTTTTGGACAATATGCTGGCCGAGGACTTGGTCCCCTGCTTGGATGTCACTTTGACTCTAATTCCTCACTTGTGTAGGGCTGACAAATTTGAAGAGGCTATCACATTGGGCAAGATTAGTTTGGGAGATCAATCTGCATTTTCTTTGGTTCAGAGTGCTTTACTTGAAGGGTTTTGTATGAAAAGTAAGCTTGGTGAAGCGGCAAATCTGGTACAAGATATGTCATCGAGGGGTCTGCTTATCAATTCTAATATCTACAGTATGCTGGTTCAAGGGTGTAGCCAAGCTAACAATGTGAGATTATCAGAGGAGCTACTTGGTGTCATGATAAGGAAAAATATATGCCTTTCAATCTCATCTTATCGGAGTTGGGTGTCCTTGATGTGTTCTGCCCGGAGGTATACCTGTGCAGTAAGGCTGAAGGATTTTATGCTTGGACAAAGCCAATATGACTGCCGTATAATTTATAATATTCTTTTATTCTATCTTCTCTCAGCTGGAAATAATTTGGCTGTTAATAAGGTTTTAAATGAATTGCAAGGGAAGAAATTGCAACCTAATGAAGCTACTTATGACTTTCTTGTGTATGGATTTTCCAAGCGCAGAGAGTTGTCGAGTTCTATGCATTATTTGTATGCTATGATTTCCAAGGGGCTTAGGCCAAGTAATCGCAGCTTGAGAATAGTAATAAGCCACCTGTGTGATCTTGGAGATCTTGGAAAAGCCTTGGAGTTGAGTCGAGAAATGGAATCAAGAGGCTGGGTTCATGGTTCAGTCGTTCAATACAGAATTGTTGGGGGCCTCCTGTCTTATGGTAAACCTAAAGAAGCAGAAAATTTTCTTGAAAGGATGGTAGATAAAGGTCTTATATCAAATACAGTCAACTATGATGATCTAATTAAGAAGTTTTGCTTTTACGGGAGACTAAACAAGGCAGCTGATCTTCTGAATATAATGTTGAAACAGGGAAATCTTCCAGACTCTACCAGTTATGATTCTGTTATCCAGGGCCTTTGTACATGCAATAAATTGAGCCGAGCTATGGATTTCCATAATGAGATGCTGGATTGGGATCTAATGCCAAGTATTAATACTTGGAACATGCTTGTGTGTAAAATTGCTCGAGACGGACGAACTGCAGAAGCAGAAAGGTTTCTGATTTCTATGGTTCAGTTAGGCCAAACTCCAACCAGAGGAATGTACACCTCTGTAATTGATAGGTATCGTTCTGAAAACAATCTCAAGAAAGCATCAGAGCTAATGCAAATGATGCAACGAAGCGGATATCAGCCAGACTTCGATACACACTGGTCTCTAATAAGCAATTTAAGCGATTCTAAGGACGATAGTAACAGCAGCCAGGGTTTTCTGTCAAGGTTGCTCTCTGGAAGTGGATTTACTTGGAAGAATCATTCAAAGACCGGACAACAATGAGGTAGCAATATAAAGATTGAACTTGTAAATTAGGAAATGAATCCTTTTGTACAATTCAAATGAAAGGTTTGTACTTTTGGATCAGTTTTCTAGTTTTCTTGAACTTGTTAATGTATATACCACAATTTTGAGATGCATACCACAACCACAAATGATATTCACTCTACTTTTTCGTATGCTCAAATCTTCTTGAATGTGCTTCATGGAGCATTTGAGGTTGCTATTTTAATCTACTATCTTCTTTTGATATTTGAGGTTGCCAAGGTTTGAATCTTGTCTCATGAACTTAAAGAGGTTAGCACGCTATCAACAAGCAACAAAGCTTTTGATCCCTATTTTTCACTATTTGCAGTTTTTACATGTACAGAACATGAAAAAGCATTGTTCATATATATAAAAATTATAGTTCCTTTTTTTTTTTTTTGAGGTAAAATTATATAGTCCTTTTAAATGAACCATGCAACAGTCTATAGTGGATAGTTAAGCTTCGAGGCTTCTTCAAAGGCTTACATCCACTGGCAAAGGAAGCTAGAAGATTGGCGCGCGGAAACAGCAGCGACGACACCAACATCTTTCTATAGCCTTTCACTAATTTATTTGTAATGGACTTTGATTTGTACCCAAAAAACAATAAAAACAGTCTATAGTGGAGAAAATGTTTAGCATGGTGTAGGCCTAGCTAGTTGTTTAAAATATTAGGCCAAACCTTCTTATTTTTTCTATCAGTAGGTTAGTTACTCTATTATTGAACTCAATCCACCTTCAAAAGATAAAACCTACTCAAAGAACATTCCTCAACTACCTCTGTTTTCTGTATTAGAAGAAGTTGGAAATTGTAGATAGATAGATTCTAAACCTATATGCTTTAAATTACATAACAAAGCCTTATTTTTCTCTTTAATTTTCATATCTAATAATCTCTTCTAATAAATTCTTCAACTTTGAATCGAATTACTTTCATATATAGTATATATATATATATATATATATATATATATATATTTCCTTAGCCAGAAGCATTGCATATACTATCATATATCAGTGGAAAATGGAAATCTAACTATTCTCAAGTAGGAGTATCAAATAATGCTGTTTCTTTTGCTGCAAGAAGAAGCAAAAGAAGGAAGAAGAATATTAAAAAAAAAAAAAGGAAGGTTCCATATCCTTGAGGGTGATGATTTGTTAAAGGAGAAGAAGAAATAAGTGGATTGGTTAAATTATATCCGTACCAACTCAAAAATACCTATCATCTCACATTGCTGCTATTATTAGAATTATATAATTCCAACTGCCCCAAAGTTCCAGGTTTCCTTCCATTCCATTCCCCTTATCCACGGGCCAACGAAGATTCTTCTTCTAAATCTTTTACCATTTTTGTATTCTCTAGTTTCTTTGCCATTTTTGGTTTGGTTGAGTTTTTCATGTCAGAGGCAACGAACTCACAAATTTTCTTTCCTTTATAGCATTAAACAATCATTAGATTAACAGAGCAAGTACGACAGGTGGCACTTAAAAAATAATACTAACCCTTTAGAGTTTAGCTTTAGTAAGTACGGTCGGGTCATGTTCCAAAGCACAACATAACATTAACATTTCAGTTCACATGGCTCCACACGGTTTAGACGAGGAAATGAGACACTATTTTATTAATTAATCAAAATAAAACTAACTCCTTGACTATTTTGCATGCTACAATTTCAAGTCATGCATGTATAAATACCTTAGCCATATGTATCACCATTTTCATCAACTTCTTCAGCTCTAAAGTTTCAAAGCATTTCCAAAAAAAAATCCCAAAGTTTGTGAGCTAAGTTATATTCAAGAAAACAAAAATGAAGGCTGGAGCTATTGAGCTTGAAGAGGGGGTTAAGAGTTCTACCCCAAGAAGTACTGCAGTCAACAAAGGTGTATCTGTGTTGGACTTCATTTTCAGGATACTGGCATTGATTGGTACACTGGGGAGTGCAATTGCCATGGTCACGACTAACGAAACACTGCCTTTCTTTACGCGATTTCTTCGATTCAGGGCTGAGTATGATGACTTACCATCATTCACGTAAGTTTCTTCATCGTCTCTGGTTGTTTTCTTCTGTGTTTGAGTGTAATGTACTAAACTTGTACCTAATATAACAGGTTCTTTGTGGTTGCCAATGCCATTGTAACTGGCTATCTGCTACTTTCGCTTCCTTTCTCAATCTTCCACATCGTAAGGAGCAGTGCGAAAAATACCAGGATAGTTCTGATCTTCTTTGACATGGTAAATTTGCAGCTTGGAGTAATATAAGTTTTCATTCTGTTACATGTTCAAATAATCATATAATTCAGATATTATTCATTGTCAGAAGCAAATTATGTCAATTAGCATATCAAAACAAGCCTACATGAAATTATACAGAATTTGAACAAGTCAAGTACTTGAATACATATGTATTATATATATATATACACACACACACACACACATATATGTATCGCCATATTTCTAATGGTATAAGTTTTACCTCCATGCAGGCAATGCTGGCTCTTTTGACATCAGGAGCTTCTGCAGCAGCAGCTATAGTGTATTTGGCACATAAGGGGAATACCAAGGTAAATTGGCTTGCCATCTGCCAACAATTCAACTCCTTCTGCGAGCGTACTTCTGGCGCCTTGATTGGATCCTTTGTCGGAGTTGTCCTCCTTGGAGTGATGATAATGCTAGCTGGTGTGGCCCTTGCACGACGTCCTTAGATCATTCTAAACTAACTTGGGAATGATATGCATATGTTTCTTTTCTATTATCTTGTGTTTGCAAGATTATTGCAAGTGTGAATCAATATGATCTGTGTACTTTCTTCTGTAATCTTTGTTATTCATGCTTTTAAATGCAATGAATTGATTATTATTATTATCATCAAAAATCATTTTAATCGTTCTAGAGGCTCAATTATTTGGTGACAGAGCATACAAATAAAGGAAAGGGAATATTCTGAGGTTTGAGAATAAGAGTTTAACTTAAAATAAGGTAAAAAAGAAGACCATCTTCACTCTCCAGAATGTAGTCTAGAAACCAACTAATAATTCATCCTTCTCAGCAAACTGAAATACTACAATATTTTTTTTGGTGGTGAAAAAGTACAATACTTTCAATTGGTCATTGGATGATGCAATGAATAAATCATGTTGCATAAATTGTTCCAAGAAGCTTTGACTTTTCAATTTTATCTGTTATCTGGGCTGGACATGTGGTTCCTTTGAGGGTGATCAATGGAAACTATCATGCCCAAGTAAAACATAAGTACCTTAAGAGCAGTTCTTACCTAATCATGGCAGATTTTTGGTCTTAAACTTTATCTTGGGTTTTGAATCAAACAAAAAATGCATGAGAGCTCTCTCTTCAGCTTCAACAAGGCTACAACCAGGCTCTTTCCTCACCCCAGTATCATCCATCATCTTCCTTACCTTCTCAGCTCCATCCCACTCACCTTTTGAAGCATATATATTTGAAAGTAGTACGTAGTCTCCACTCTCGTCCCTTCTAATTTTGAGTAGTCTCTCATTTGCACGCCTCCCCAACTCAACATTACCATGGATTTTACAAGCGCCAAGCAGAGTTCTCCAAATAATGGCATTAGGTTCGATCTCCATCGAGTCTATAAACTCGAATGCTTCATCCAATAGCCCAGCACGCCCTAGCATATCCACCATACATCCATAATGCCTGATATTTGGCGCAATATTATAGCCACCTCTCATAAGCTTGAAATATTGACGACCCTCACTGACTTTCCCAGCATGACTACAAGCAACTAAGACTCCGACAAAAGTGATCTCATCTGGTCTAACTTTTGACCTCTGCATCTCAGTAAACAAGTTAATTGATTCCTCAGCGTGGCCATGAAAAGCCAACCCTCCTATTACTGAATTCCATGTCGATACATCTTTTATTCTCATCTCTCGGAATACTTCTAGTGCCCTCTCAATGCTGCCACATTTTGCATACATATCTACAAGTGCATTCCCAAGTAAAATGTTAAAGCCACTAGACATTATCTCAGACAGAGAGCGATGCATCTTTATCCCAACTTGCAAATCCCCCAAATTTGCACATGCGTTCAACAAACTTAACATGGTAACCTCATCTGGCCTCTCCCCTGCATTCTTCATCTCCTCAAACATCTCCAATGCCTTACGACATTCCCTGGAAAGAACATACCCTGCAATCATAGCATTCCATGTCACGACATCCTTCTCTGGAGCTTCACTAAACAGCATCTTAGCACTCTCCATCTCCCCTCTTTTCGCATAAGCCGTGATCATAACATTCCAAGAAACCAGATCCTTAACTGGCATCTCATCAAAATACCTTCTAGCCACATCAAGTTCGCCTCTTTTTGCATAACCTGAAGTCAAAGCTGACCAAGGAACAACATCCTTTTTCGCTGAATCATCAAAGAGCTCACTTGCAACTCTCAAATCCCCACAATTAGCATGGAAATAAATAAGGGTGTTCCTTAAAAAACTATTCCCTATAAACCCCATTTTCAAAGCCTTCCCTTGAATCCCAAACCCCATTTTCCTCCAAGAAAGCTTGGTACAAGCTTTAAGAACAAAAGGAAAGGTAAATTCATCTGGCGCAACGCCACGTTTTTCCATCTGGGTATATCTTAAAACAGCATTTACAGGGTTCAGGCTTTGAGCTGAGCCTCTGATAATCGTATTCCACATAAAGGTATCTGGGTGGGAAATTCTATCGAATATGTGATGAGCATAGCTTAAGGTACCTGAAATTTCAATGGCAGCTTTGAATATAAGCTCTCTTAAGGCTGCTGAGTTGGAGTTGAAGCCTTTGGTGATGAGGGAAGCATGGATTTGCTTTAAGGAACGGAGGTTTGGGCATTGTGACCAAAAGGTCGTTGATGACCGTTGGTAACGGTTGATGCTCCTGTCGTTTGGTCGTTTTCTTATCATTTACATGTCGTTTTTGAAATTGTAAATGCAACGAGAAAGCCGCAATTTATGTAAAGCGTTTCCCCAAGTATTCGTGGCTAAATGCTCAATTTGGGGCCGAATGGTTGCCATTCTGCTCAATTTGGGGTCAAACATTTCAATTTAACCAAAAAAGGGTCAAACATTCTCAATGCTGAGCTTTTTCAAACAGTGTCAGACATGGGCCATTAAATCTCTAAGTCAACGTGAATTTTTGTTTTGACTGGTTTATTTTCGAAATTAATTTTTTAAATTAAAAAATCAATTAAAAAGAAAAAAAATAAAAATAAAAACCTCCCCACCCCCAACCCCCCAAACCCACGTCCCCACCAACCTACCTCCTCTTCTCATCTCATCTCTTATCTCCTACACATCCATCTTCTTGCTAATCTCCATCGCTAGCTTCTTCAACCTTCAAAAACTTTAATTTCTAGTGATTCTCCTTCTTTCTCCTTTTACTTTTTCTTTCTTTCTCTTTCTTTTGTTGCTTCCCTTTATCTCTCTAAAACCTCAAAGATAGATGTCATAACCTCCATTTGAACCCAAAATTAAAAAGAAAAAAAGACCATGATTCCCATTTCAGGCTTTCTCAAGTTCAATATGTGGATTTGGGTTTCTTTTCAATTTGGATTTTGTTTTGCCTCTTGAGATTGGTTAAGGGGAAGTAGTCTTTGAGAGCTTCTGAGGTTTTTAAAGGCTAGGAGAAAAGGGGCTGTAGAAAAAAGGGTTAGGGTTTTGAAATTTAGGATTTCAATTTGGGAAATTTTCTTTGGAGAAATTGATTTGGAGGTTTCAAAATGGAGGACGAATAGACTCTAAAACCAAGTTCCCAGGGGTGACGGGCAACGTCGTGGCCGGAAATCGTGGATAGAAGTCTCGGATTCATTTGGTTTTAGAGGTCTCAAGGAGGACTTTAAGACTTTTAAGTGAAGAAAGAAAAGAGAAGAAAGAACGAGAAAGGAGGCCAGCGGTGGTCGGAGCAAGAAAGTGGGCGAGCGACGGTGATTAGGCTTTAGATCAGAAGAGGTGAAGTCAGTCAGGGAAGAAGAAGAAGAAGAAAAAAGAAAAAAGGGGAAAAAAGAAGAAAAAGAAAAGGAACGGTATTGTTTGGGGGTGTTTAGATGTAGTTTTATTTTTTAAAACTAAAAAAGGAAAAGGAAAAAATAAATTACTTTTAATAACACTTTTTTTTTCCAAAAATCTACATAATTTGGACTGTATTGCCATGTGGCACTCTCACTTTCGATTAACAGCACGTGTCTGACACTGCCCCAACATCGTCTAAATAAGCTTAACATTGAGTAGGTCTGAAAACGTTTGGCCTCTTTTTTGGTTAAATTGAAACATTTGGCCCTAAATTAAGCAGAGCGACAGATCTTTGACCCTAAATTGAGCATTTAACCAGTATTCGTAGTTTGAATTTTGAAATTGATATTCTTGGGAAAATTTAAAAAAATGGCACTCCACCAAGAATATTTATTAATTGGTCTAATGAAAATAAGGAATTATTATTTGGTAAATCATACTTAACAAAATTAATAAGAAGGAAATTGTAATTTCTCTTTTAACCTTTGTAGATATATTAGTAGTTACTATGATTTGTTTTTTCCTCTCACGATCAAATCCCTATTTTCCCTTGTTCTTTTTTCCTGATACTGAGAAAAAACATCAAATTCCCCCTTAATTCATCCATCGCGCCAAAATGATTTGAGAAGAAAAATTTGCCATTGATAACGTGTTCAACAAACTTTGATCTTTTGTTCTAATAGGTTTGCCCCTTAACAACGTAAACTTTTTCTTTATAATTGATTTGAACATAATCATATTTGTAATTAAGCAGAAGCCAATTATCAATATCAAGAACATTTTTTTCAGCCTAGATTCATAAATATATAGAAAACAATATTTGGGTTCTTAGACATTATTGGTGTTCAATATGGGTGCCAGACTCAAACGAAAGGGGTTAGGGATCTTGATTTTGTGTTGAATAATTTCATTTCGAATTTCTTTGAACCTCTTACACAAGCAAAACTGCATTTATACAACCATCATTCTCTGAGTTATTTGTCACTTGTGCATATTTTCCCCAAAAACCTTTCCCAGCTAGTGTGACCAAACCTAATTTCGCTGACATTCACGTAAGAATCTGCAGAAGATGACCACTAAGGATGCAAACGGAGAAAATTTAAAAAAAGGAGCCCGTAAGCCCTACAGTCTTTTAATTCTTTTTGATTTAGCAAGGTTGAAAAAGTAATTACCATTTCCTTCTTATTAATTTGGTTAAGTATGATTTACCAAATAATAATTCTTACTCATCATTAGACCAATTAATAAATATTCTTGGTGAAATACCCTTTTTTGAAAATTTTCCTATATATATTGAGACAAAAAGGTAATTTAACATTCTCTTGATCTAAACTATGTAAGTTAAATTTTATTAATTTTAGATATACTATTATTGGTATTTTAAACATTAGACTTAGTTGTTGAGTGTCAATGAACAACGTTATAGATTATTATATAATTAATTTTTAAAAAGTTCTTAAATCGCGTTTTCAAACGACTAAAATTAAGTTTTTTAGTCATTTATGAAAAAGTTTAAATCATGGTACAACCTTTTAAATAAACACTTAAATAACTTAAATCGGACATCATTGAGAAAAACTATATTACATATTGTTTAACCCTCATTACTACTTCTCACTATTCATGTAATTATTCTAACAATTGTAAGGCTTATTATTGGTAGTTTTTTTCCCTTTCCATGACTTTTTGGGTTTAGCTGGTCCGTTTAGTTAAGTGGGATTTGGACTTATTATTGTCGGGTCCTCTCATTTTTTAATTTTGTTCGATTGTTGAGTTTTTTCCAATGTTTTTAAACTCGGATTGTCTCGACCGGTCCAATCGATTCGATCGGGACCCGGAAGCCTTGCCAGTGCAAAAGACCACCCTGCTTGTTGTTTCTAGGAACCAGCCAAAACCCGGATAATTGGGACCCATTTGGACCGCTTAAACCAGAAAAAACCGACTTTTATAAATACAAGGGATAAAACCCTATTTTTTTTACTAGTTCTCTCTTTCTGTCTACTTTTTCTAATTCTCTTCTCTTTAAACTGCCTTTGCCCCCAAACTCAAAAACCTTCAAAATTCAAATCTCCGTAGAACCTTCTCAATCTTATATTTAATCTAACTTTCTTTCTCAACTCAACTCACTCCCCAATTTCCACCATTGTTGCCGCATATTTTCTTCAACTCCACCGTCAAAATTGGCACTTGGGCAGCTGTCAAAATTGGTAAGTTATCCTGCCGTGACCATCGACTCACCTTTCTTCAATTTTGTTGCTATTTTCTTGTCTTATTTTATGCATGTGAGTGGGAGTAGGCTGTTAGCAATGAAAAATAGCATTTGAGTGAGAATTTTATATAGATAATATAGGCTTTGTTGAAGTATGGAAAATATTAAATCTGGAGTAAAGTTATTGATAATTCCTTGTTTGTTGTTTTGCTGGATGGTGATCATGAATCTGATGGTGTTTATAATAATGGAATTGATGATATAGAGCTACCTGACAGGCTTGATTTTTCATCATTTGGAGGGTTGAATGACAATCTTTTAGTAATTTGGCTACCTTGGTTATGTTTAAGTTTAAGTTTCAAATCATGTATTTGACTATTTAATATTTGGCTATTTGCTTTTGTATGGGAGATGGATTTTGGATTATATTTGCTACAATGGTGAGCATTGTATGCTCTGATGGATTATTTTAATTAGAAACTTGAAAAGGATTAATGGGTTTTATAATATTTTTATAATTTTCTCCTAAATTTCTTTTTTTATATATACCTATATTTATTAATTTATTTATGACATATGTTGATGTCATCACTTATGACCCGATAAATCCGTGATCCGGGGACCCCACAAGTCAAGGGCCGAGCCGGGTTTAAAAAATTAGTTTACTTTTTTCTAGTCGGGCTGATGTGTGCCTTTGTTTGTGAGGGGTCTTTTTCTCCTTTAATTAGTCTCTCATCTCACCCTTTAGCCTATTCTTTTGATAAATCACCTCTCCCTTTAACTACGGACTAAAGTTTGCTCCTCCAATTCTTGATTTAGCTCCCATTACTCCTCGTCTATATTTGATTCGTGGTATCTTAGATATCATGTGGGAATGTCATTCCTAACTCTTTCATGGGAATGCTACTTTAATGGGTAAGTGTACATTTTTTTTTATGGGAATAAAATTACCATGTTTGATTATCGGGGGAAAGTTATTAAATTTTGTGGGTATAAGAGAAAAGTCAAGGGGAAAAGGGTAATTCTTTTTCTGGAAAGTTACTTTCCCACCCGTTTGGGTGGGAATCACATCACTACAACTTCAACAACTAGAGTGGGAAAGTGGTGGGAATGACTTTCCCATCGAGAACCACATACCTCCGACCAAACATGGTAAAGTTACTTTCCCACAACTTTCCACGAACCAAACGTCACCTTCGCTGTATATATACTATTGACGTTCAACAATGCTTTATTTTATTCTCTTTTTAGATTTTTCCATCCTTTTCAATTTGAAATGAGGGCGTGAACTTTTCAAGTAGGGTCAAATAAGTTCAATCGATGGAGAGTGATCCACACACGTCGTTAAGTTGGACGAAATGTTGAGGTGGCACGTTAAGTTGGACAAAATGTTGAGGTGGCACCGTTAAGTTGGAGGAAATTGTTATTTTTTTTTATTTTTAATTTAATTTAATTTTTCAAGCAGGGTCAAATAACTAGAGTGGGAAAGTGGTGGGAATGACTTTCCCATCGAGAACCACATACCTCCGACCAAACATGATAAAGTTACTTTCCCACAACTTTCCACGAACCAAACGTCACCTTCGCTGTATATATACTATTGACGTATCAACAATGCTTTATTTTATTCTCTTTTTAGATTTTTCCATCCTTTTCAATTTGAAATGAGGGCGTGAACTTTTCAAGCAGGGTCAAATAAGTTCAATCGATGGAGAGTGATCCACACACGTCGTTAAGTTAGACGAAATGTTGAGGTGGCACGTTAAGTTGGACGAAATGTTGAGGTGGCACCGTTAAGTTGGAGGAAATTGTTAAGTTTTTTTATATATATATTTTTTAATTTTAATTTTAATTTTTCTTTTAACTTTTTTTTTTCAAAAAATAGGTGACACATGTCACCATTTTATTGGTCAACGCGCTTTTATAGGGTGTGTGTTGAAAACACTTAACAGACTGGAGTTATTTGACCCTACTCGATAAGTTCAGATCCTTATTTGACATTTTTTAAAGTTGAACCCTGATCTTAGATTTACCGCAAAATTCAAGGATTTATTTGGGATTTATCTAGTTACATTTGGGGTAAATTATATAAATGGTCATTTGATGTTTGACGAGTTTCTATTTTGGTCACTTAATTATAAAAAGTAACGTTTTGGTAGTTATATTTGTAATATTGAATATTTTGGTCTCTCAATCACATGATGATGTGGCTATGCTACATGGCATGTTTGATGACATTTTCATGCCGTGTCATCATGTCAGGTGATATCTTAGATGATATGATGGATGATATGTACGTGCCACATAAGTGGATTAAGGGTTGAGTGACCAAAGTATTCTATTTTACAAACGTAAGTGACCAAATCGTTACTTTTCATAGTTATGTGATCAAAACAGAAACTCAACTAAAATTAAGTGACTAAATTTGTAATTTACCCTATATTTTAATTGCAATATGAGAAGTCTTGAACCTTTTTAATTATTTGCAATTGAATAAGTCCCTAAACTTTGTATTTCTCTACCTTTTTTTTGGTAAACAAAAAACTTTGTATTACAATAAAAATAGTCGCTATTAATAATAGTGATTATAAATGTATTGAAAATTAATAATTAGGAAAAATAGTAATAGATAGGACAACCAAAGCCAAACCTAGCTAGTACCTATAATTAGCTATATATCTATCTATATGATAAACAAGTTGCTTTCCCAATCATAGATGGACTTAAAATCAATGTTGATGGAATCAGATCGGCTGGTTGAATCGGGAATCGGCCACAAATCCGGTTTCATCATATATATAGAACTGTCGGTCAATTGATCGATTAATAACTATCTGAACCGGACGGTTGAATTAGAAAAGCCGAATTTATACAATATTTTAATATAAAATATTTTTTAAAATAATTTAAATTCAAAAATAATAGTTTTAAAATGTTTTTTAATAAAATGATTGTACCGACGATTGAATTAGTCGGACTGATTAAACCGCGAACCGGTAATAAATTCGATTCACCCTCCGGTCCAATTTTTTCATCATTGCTTAAAATTAGACTCGCATAAGCCACAAATTAATTTAGAAAAGAAAAATTGTTTAAAACATTAAGAAAAGAAAGATGATGTACCAATAAAAGAAAGATGATGTGGAGAGAGCTTGCCTAGCTAGTTATAGCTAGGTATATTGTTGTTCATTCAGAATAAAATCAAAATCAAATGGCAACCCTTTGATTGCAAAAAATCTGGATTTATGCATATGAACCTTCCATCTGCTTAACATGATTTGATCAAACAATCTAGAAACTCCAAATCTTATTCATGACATTCACATTGTGATTAAACAAATTAATGATTAAATCACTATTATTAAAAAAAATTAGGAATTGGGTTGTTATAAAATAAACCAACCAGGATCTACCACCTTTCTCCCCCTCTCTCTAGATCTCTCATATCACACTGCAGTTGGTTGCAACTCCCACCTTCTGTTTTTTAAATATTTTTCCTCCTTAGACCATGTAAATTTATGTTGCTATATGACATCCTAAAGAATATTTTTTATAATATTTAATTAAACTTGAGAAAATTATAGCATTATTAAAACAAAATTATTTATGTTATCTTTCATTGATATTGATCTTCCTATTGGTTTTTGCATTGACTTCCACAATATAATATGAATATTTTGGCATATTCATTCTTTAGGAGAAAAAGAAATTAGTAAAGGGTCCTTGTTGATCTCTAACTTTTTATTACTGTTTCAAAGCCAATTGATGTTTCCATTTTCTAATTAAATAAAAAAAGAGTTATTGAGACAAGATATGAATTCTTATGTATTGTTTTGTGCTAGATAGTGCTAATCACTGTATTAATTTGCTTCATTTCTCTGTCAAACACTAGCTAGCTAGAATAAAGTTAGAATCTTGCCTCTTAAACAATATACTTTTCTATTTTGTTACAACATAAAAAGTGCTTCCACCTTTGGTTTAACACCTCAAAAGAATCCCTATAAAGCATGCCTAATGTATATGTGCTTGTCAATGCTGATTAACCATCTAATCAATTGGACTTTTCTGAACTAATTAGATTCCTACATGCCCTAAAATCAGAGACAAGTAAATTGTTGATTTTTATATATGTACATTGATTAAAGATTATCAAGCCTTAATCTTCACATTAATTATTAATTAATCATGACCGTCCTAATTATTGGTGCAGAAAGGATACGCAATAAAAACATGCATGAATAATTTAATCAACATAATCAATCTAATTTTGTTTATATGTATTATACTCTTGTAAACAATTACCACACTGTATTTTTTTACTAAAAACTAAACAGAGTTATTATTTGATATACGTCGGTGGAGTTTTTGGACTTCACAATTAATTAAAAAATTGACACTTACCACATTTCTTAATTAATTATATAGTAATTAATATTTAAATCTAAATCTATTCACAGGAACACATAACAATCATTTAACTCTGCATATATAGTGTGCTAAACTCCACTGACAGTGGAGCATATAATTTCTCTAAACTAAATGTGTTACAGATTTCTTATAACCCAAACTAATTTGAGTTAAAGTAAATAAAAGTATCCTTCCAACTAAGATCTATAATTTAAAGTATTTAGATGTAGAAATCCAATTGTAAGTAGAAAAATGTTACCCAAATTTAAAAGTGTTATAATGACATAGGATTGTTTCGTAAGAACAGTTCCAATTGAAATAGTACATTATTTGAATTTGGAAAATCACCAACAATCGAATAATCTACTAAGGTGTTTGACTTTTAGTCTTAGAGATCATATTAATATTTTGATAATCTCTCTATTTTCAAAAAATAAATTCAAGCTCAAATTTATTTAATATTTAACATAAAATTGCTTGAATGCGTGTTTGAAAATGAATTCGATTATTCAAAAAAGAATGTATAATAAGAATCTTCTGTCAAAGAAAAAAAAAATCTCTTAATCAAAGCCCTTATCTCTTATATACAACTGTCAAGGATGAACCATTGTCAACCAAACATCTTTGTAGCCTAACCCTAATTCATTAACCTTAAGACTTTAGTTTATCTTAACACTTCTCAACCAAACATCTCTTGCCACGTGTCTGGTCTCCCGTCGCATCCACTGTCGGAACAGGGGAAGCAGGGGCCCACAGTGCCAATTCAGCAATAATGTGAAATAGTCAAACGGTCAAACCCCCATTGTTTACTCTTCCCAATCACAACTCTCCACGTGTACGAGGTTTGGTTAATTCTCCGTCGGCAAATGGCGGCACTGTCCACATTCTGGATTTTCTAAATCTTACGTGGCGGTCTGGAGGATATCAAAAAGTTTGACTGCTTGATAAAATCTCCGCCGTTGGATCTAATGAGTTACCAAGATGGCTGAAATTCCTCAAAGTGGTTAATTCTGCCACGCGTACCTGCAAATAATTCAAATATTTTCCTGAAAAGGGAATAAGCTTGTCCTTATTTGGAAAAAAGAAAGTTAATTATTATGACATAAAACTAAATTGTGTGCTACTGTTGTTTTCCACTTCCTAGTATGTCCTTGTCAAATTGATGTTTACAGGAATAATAGATGGGTATTTTAGTCTTTTACTGTTGAAAAATGAAAACTATCACTAAGGCCTGAGTAGTGTGGAGCCTCACTTTAGAAAATAGTTAGGTAATGAGCATTAGCTTTTAAGTGGTACAAAACATTTTACTGATTGCTAAAAAAAATATTTTACTAATTATTTTATTATTTAAAAAATGATATTATCTAAGAAAAATCAATTTTAATATGATTGGTCAAATTTGATAATTTTGGTCATGTTTTCCATACAATTGGGGTGTAATGTACAAATTATTAGTACCATTCGAGAATAACACATCAAAGAAAATGGCATTACCATCTTAAACACGTTTTCGATCAACTACATTAATAAATAGAATTATCAATATAGCGATACATGCATCCTTTTTTTTTTTTTATTAAAGATAGATTTTATTAAGAAAGAGGGGTACATGGGGTGCCTCGTTAAAATCTCCAAAGGAAAAACCCTGTGGGAAAAATCCAAATGAAGGAAAAAGAGTACAACCACCCCTAAAAATACAAAGCAAGCAGAAAATACAATCAAGGAACAAAAGCAGCCAAGGCAACACAAGGAAAGAACTAAACCGGAAGGATGAAGATACCTAACAGGGAGCCAAAGGTGACCGTCCAGCAAGTCCAAACAAACGCCAAGCAACAAGTGAGGGAAACAACATTTGCAGACAATCAATCAGCTTCACAAACACCATTCAGTAGAATTTAAGATGATCCAAATCTCTGTAGATACCACTTCTAGCGAGTGCATCTGCATTTTGTTCTCTCGGGACATGAGCAATAGACCAAAAATCAATATTAGCCTTGAGAGAGTCGATGGTCATCAGGATGCTTCTAAGTTTCCAAGGAACGACATTAGGGTTATTGATCCAACCGCAAGCATTAGAGGAATCAGACTCAATGATAAGAGGGTGGGAATTAGCCCAGACAGATGCAGAATATATGAGGAAAGCTTCTCTAATTGCTCTTAATTCCGCTTCATTCGAGTCAACAGTTCCAACAAATCTAGAGAATTCCACAATGCATTTACCTTCATGATCGCGGAGGATGGATATATGCATCCTCTTGAAAAAGTATTAGAACAAATCTTTGTTTCAATAACGAAAAGTTGTACACTAATAATTCTTTTCTTTTATAAGTAAATAAATTTATTTATCTAAACAAAACGGCAACATCAAAACAATTTACAAACAAGTCATAATCAGTGTTGAAAAACCGGACCGGATCGGCCGGTTGAACCAGTCGTACCGTGAATCGATAGGAAAACCGGTTCTATTATTTTCAAAGGATTGCGAGCGAATCGACCGGTTGAACCGATAAAACCGGGAACTGATTGAAAAACCGATTCGACATCCTATCCGATTTTCTCAACATTGGCCATAATATCCCAATAGCTTTCAACAGACAACCCAAATTAACTAAAAAACAAAAACATCAAAGCAAGCAAACTAGGGATATTAAGGTCCAGAATGTTTACATAGTCCCTTTTAACTTTCTTTAAACCATGCGCAAATGATATCGGAAAGTATCAACAATGTCTTTGTACTCTAATAATCCAAATTATGAACATATATATAAATTAATTGCAAATATCTCTGGTTAATAAAAAAAATTGCGCACTTTCAAAATTGATTGCTTCCGAGTGCTTTATTTGCAAATGTTGTAATTTGTTATGCTCAAAATTTTTATTCGTTATCTTGATTTTTTTTTTTTTTTTGAAAGGCAATGGATGATCTTATTCATAAATTGTATTAGAAAATATTGAAAAAGAAGAATCAAGCGTGTTAATTACATTGGATGACTATGTTTATATATAGAAAGAACCTAGCTGATTAATCTAACTAATTCTCTAACTGTTAACTAATATAGAATAAAACTACACCGTTTTACATTTTGATACCCAACTACCATTCTTGGCAGAGAGCTATGAAAATGGCTCTTTTAACCAAGAATAAGCTTCATATCATTGATGGTTCGATGCCGGTTCTTGCTAGTTCAGCTTCTATGTTTCCTGCTTCGCAAAGGTGTAATAACCTTGTGATTTCCTGGTTAGTACATTCTGTGTCTCCTTCAATTGCTCAGTCAATTATCTGGTTGGAGTCTGCAAAAGATATTTGGAACGATTTGAAGTCTAGGTTTTCTCAGACCAATTCTAACGTAGCGGAAGGAATAGAAAAGAATTCACTCACAAGAAAAACTAGATTAGAATGAGATTGAAAAGGGATAGATAGGGTTTACGCAAAACCTCCATAGTCAAACTGACTAATATTCATAATTCTCAAAATACAACCTCCTTTAGAAAATCCTAAAGCTGCCTATTTATACTAAACTAAAACCCTAATAGAAAACTTAGCCAGAACGTAACATAAAGCTAAATAATCCTAAAAGCCTAACAACCCATAAAGCCCATTACTAACCTAAATAAGAAAACAAAAGCCTTATACTAACCTAAATCTAAAATAAAGGTAGAACAATAAAATAAACTAAGACTAATGAAAACACGCTGCATCATTCCCCCCAGGTTGAAAAAAACTCGACTTCTGTCGAGTCGTAGACATCTAGACCAACTTCCAACTTGCTTTCTTCTTGTCCTCTTCCAACGAGTCCTAGCATACTTTCTGTAGATGTATGGATCAACAGAATTTTGCTTCTCCTTAGCATTGCTCCCCAAAAATCCACCAGCTTTCACAATTTTCTTTGCTGCTAACTTATAGCAAGTATACTTAGTGTTTTTCTTCTTATTTGGCTTCGGCTTCTTCTTTTGATTCATATCATGATCAAATAGCCATCCAACATCCATCCATTCAAAATCACATACATCCTGATTTGAAACATCATTCTCCAATCTTTTTCCATCAATAACAAACTCAGAATCCTTTCCTTCACAAACAAATCCTTCATCAAGAACAAAATCAGATTGTTCTCTTTCACCAACGAAGAGATCAGAATCTTCTCCTTCACAAACAAAGAGATCAGAATCTTCCTCCTCTTCGTACTCATCATAAACTGGTTCTAACACATACCAATCCATATCCAATCCACCTCTTATCGCTTGACTTGTGGGTCCAGTTTCATGAAAATGATACTTTTTTTCAACTTCCTCTCCCAATCCACCTCGTGCCACTAGATCTGCGATTCCAGCTTCATGAAAAAGATTTTGATAATCAAAATCATCAATCCAGCACTCCACATCCTCAAGATCTTCTACCTCCACGAGATCTCCAACCTCCTGGTTGCGAACACCATCTGGAACTCCCATTGGTTCCTGGCGTTGCAAAGCTTGCCTCAAGCCTTCTACGGTCTGGGTCAAGCTTTCAATCGCTCTCCACATCTTAGCCATCTCGTTCTGTTGATTTCCTCTACCTCTGCCTCTGCCACGGGCTGCCATTGTTTAATTCCACGCAGGAATTTAAAGGCTACTGATACCAATTAACGTAGCGGAAGGAATAGAAAAGAATTCACTCACAAGAAAAACTAGATTAGAATGAGATTGAAAAGGGATATATAGGGTTTACGCAAAACCTCCATAGTCAAACTGACTAATATTCATAATTCTCAAAATACAACCTCCTTTAGAAAATCCTAAAGCTACCTATTTATACTAAACTAAAAGCCTAATAGAAAACTTAGCCAGAACGTAACATAAAGCTAAATAATCCTAAAAGCCTAACAGCCCATAAAGCCCATTACTAACCTAAATAAGAAAACAAAAGCCTTATACTAACCTAAATCTAAAATAAAGGCAGAACAATAAAATAAACTAAGACTAATGAAAACACGCTGCATCAAATTCTTTTCGTATCTCTGATTTACAGTCTGAAATCTATAGTACTCATCAGGGTTCTTTATCTGTTCATGACTATTTTACCAAACTCAAAGTTCTTTGGGATGAGTTGAATGTGTTAAGACCTATTACCTCCCGTTCTTGTTTGCCTAATTGTTCTTGTACCTTGGCAAAGAAAGTCCGAGAGTTTCATGATAATGACCAGGTCATTATCTTCATCAAAGGGTTGTCCGAAACCTATTCTAGTGTCAAAACACAAATTCTTCTTATGGACCCTTTACCTCCATTGAACAAAGCATATTCACTTGTGATTCAGCAAGAACGTTCTGTCTTGACTTCTATGTCAAATCCTTTGGAAATTACTGCAATGGCAGTCAAGGGCGGTCCTGTGCCCAAGAAGCCTTTTAATAACAATTCTAAGAGGCCAGTGTGTTCCTTTTGTGGCAAAGAGGGTCACACTATCGATAAGTGCTATAAAAAGCACGGTTATCCAGCCAACTATTCTGTTCGAAACTCAAAGAAGCCATCTACTCATCAAGGCTATGCAAATGCTGTCACCATGGACGATCATGATGCTGCTTTACCATCTCAAGATCATGCTTTTGCTGTTCCAGTCCCTGCATCTCAAGCCATTCCTTATCAATTCACTAAAGAGCAATATGAACAGCTTATTCAGATGATTCAAGGAGCATTAAGCACTCATCATCAAGTAAATGCAGTCACAATGCCTAGCTCCTCCAGAGCTTCATCTTTTTCAGGTCCTTTTCTTCATCATTGTGATATCAATCCACATATATCCTTAAATGTTTTTAATAGTTCTGCTTCTACTAAAAATAATGAGTGGGTTTTGGATACTGGAGCCACAGATCATATTGCTTGTACATTAGAAGCATTTTACTCTGTTAGACATGTTAATGATGTTTATGTGCATTTACCAAACAAAGCAAGAGTAGTTGTAACTCATATAGGTACAGTAAGGTTAAATGAGTCTCTGATCTTATCTGATGTTCTTTATGTCCCTCATTTTACTTTCAACCTTGTGTCAGCAGGTAAGCTAGCTTTTGATTTACATTGCTGCATTATTGTCTTATCATCTTATTGTCTAATACAGGGAATTCGGCCATGGAGAATGATTGGGGTTGCTGAACTCAATCAAGGGCTCTACAAACTGAATTCCAGAAAGATAGTACATAGTGCTTTTACTACTAATCAAAAGTTGTTTTCTCCTGTTGTAAATACAGTTTCTTGTAATAAGGAAGAGTCTTTCCTACGGCACAATAGACTTGGACATCCTTCATTTGAAAGGTTGAAGTCTTTGGTACCTTCTGTTTCTTCCATTGACAATTGTGAGGTTTGTCATATGTCCAAAATGAAAAGATTACCTTTTCCTAATAGTACCACTGTAAGTCATTTTGCTTTTGATCTCATTCACATTGATATATGGGGAGATAATTATGCTCCAACTCTAAGAGGTCATAGATATTTTTTAACTATTGTAGATGATTTTACTAAGCATACTTGGGTGTTTCTTATGAAACACAAATCTGAAGCTACAACTTTAATGCAAAATTTTATTACTTTTGTTTCCACTCAATTTAATGTTACTGTTAAGTGTGTTAGATATGATAATGGTCAGGAATTCAATGATCCTGATTACTTCAATGCAAAGGGCATAATCCATCAAACATCCTGTGTCAAAACTCCACAGCAAAATAGTGTAGTAGAGAGGAAACACCAACACATACTTAACGTTGCAAGAGCTCTGCGTTTTCAAGCTCAACTACCTATATATTTTTGGGGTGAGTGTGTTCTGCATTCTGTCTATTTAATTAATAGAATGCCAACTGTTGTTCTTAATAATATTTCCCCTTATGAGGTTTTACATTCTTCTGCCCCTAAAATAGATCACATAAAAGTATTTGGTTGTTTAGCCTATGCATCTAATCATGTTAATGTGAAATATAAATTTGATCCTAGAAGCATCAAAACTATTCTTCTTGGTTTTAATCCTGGTATAAAGGGCTATAAACTGTATGACATAAGTTCTCACAAAATCTTCATATCTAGGGATGTCATTTTTTATGAAAATATTTTCCCTTTTTCATTAATCACTAACAGCATGCAGAATAGAAATTCTAGCATTTTAAATATTGCAGAAAATTCCACAACAGCAGTTTTGCCACAAATCACAAATTCCACTTCCTTTCAAGATGAAGAAATTTTGGTTCCAAATAATGCTTTCTTTCAGCATTATACACCTGCAGAAGACAATTTTGATTCTACTCATTCTTCAAATCCAACACTTGTTCATCCGGATCTTGAAGTTGTTCATCCAGTTCATACCACAAGCCAAAATTTTTCAGAAACACAAGTTTCAAATTCCTCATCACAACCATCTGAACTTGTTTTGCCTCTTTTACAAGATCAAAATGACACTAGAATCAATACACAAAATCACCAGACACTTAGAAGAAGCCCTCGAAAGAAGTATAAGCCTCCTTACCTAGATATCTACAAGTGCTCTGCAGTTCAATGACAACGAACAAGCCCTCATTTATTGGAGCATGTCTTTAGTTATTCACAACTAAATGACAAACACAAGGCTTTTTCTGTTGCATTAGACACACAAGTGGAACCTAAGAACTATAGAGAGGCTGCAATGGATGTCAACTGGCAGAATGCAATGCAGGAGGAAATTGCAGCATTATAGAAAAATAACACTTGGAAATTGGTAGATTTGCCTAAAGGGAAGGTAGCAATCGGCTGCAAGTGGGTCTATAGAATAAAAAGGAAAGCTGATGGGTCTATTGAAAGGTATAAAGCAAGGTTGGTGGCTAAAGGATACACACAGCAAGAAGGTATTGATTTTCTTGATACCTTTAGTCCAGTAGCTAAAATGACCACTGTTAGGTTATTGCTTTCCTTAGCTGCTATTCATGGTTGGCATTTACAACAGTTAGACATAAATAATGCGTTCTTGCATGGAGATTTAGAAGAAGAAGTATATATGAAATTGCCTGAGGGTTATTCTGCAGAACCTAATAAAGTCTGTCGATTAATAAAGTCTCTTTATGGCTTGAAACAGGCTAGTAGGCAATGGAATATGAAATTGACTACAACCTTGTTATCCTATGGTTTTCATCAGTCTTCAGCTGATCATTCTCTTTTTATTAAGAAAACTACAACTAGTTTCACAGCTCTTTTGGTATATGTGGATGACTGTATCATTGCTAGCAATAATTTTGAAGAAGTACTTAGCATTAAGGAATTTTTGCATAATGAGTTTACTATTAAGGACTTAGGTGAAGTGAAGTTCTTTTTAGGATTGGAAGTAGCTCGATCTGATAAAGGCATCAACCTTTGTCAGAAGAAATATACTTTAGATCTTTTAAAGGAAGCATGGTTCTTAGATGCTAAACCTGTACCTACTCCAATCCTACCCGAGACTAGGTTGTCTAAAGAACAAGGGGTTCCATTGGAAGATTCTACTCAGTATAGGAAGCTTATTGGGAAGTTACAGTATCTAACAACAACAAGGCCTGATATAAGCTTTGTTGTACAGCAACTTGCCCAATTCCTTGATAAACCTACTAATGAACATCTCATTGCTGTGCATAGGGTTTTAAGATATTTGAAAGGTACAATCGGTCAGGGCCTTTTCTTTCCTACTAATAGTGAGCTGAAACTTACTGGTTATAGTGACAGTGATTGGGGTACTTGTATAGATTCCAGAAAATCTATCACAAGATTCTGCATTTTTCTTGGTACTTCATTGATCTCATGGAAATCCAAGAAGCAGAACACTGTTAGTAGAAGTTCCTCGGAGGCTGAATACAGAGCTCTAGCTTCCACAGCTTGTGAAATCCAGTGGATCAACTATTTGCTTGCAGATTTTCATGTTCAGCTTACTCCTTCAACAACACCAATTTTCTGTGACAATAAATCGGCTATCTACCTTGCTCAAAATCCCACTTTTCATGAGAGAAGCAAACACATCGAAATAGACTGTCACATTGTTCGAGAAAAGATACAATCAGGATTGATCATTCTACTTCCAGTTTCAACAAAGCAACAACTTGCGGATTGCTTCACAAAGGGTTTATCCTCTACTAACTTTGCTACTGCATTTTCCAAACTGGGTATATTGAACATATATACTCCAGTTTGAAGGGGGGTATCAGAATGTAAAACGGTGTAGTTTTATTCTATATTAGTTAACAGTTAGAGAATTAGTTACAGCTAGGTTCTTTCTGTATATAAACATAGTCATCCAATGTAATTAACACGCTTGATTCTTCTTTTTCAATATTTTCTAATAAATTGGAAAGCACCAAAAAGTGCAGTTACAAACTAGAATAGAACACAAACCAAACAACCAAGCATATCTTTAAATTATCGTATATATTTTTCATTATGAAAGGGTAATACTCCTTGTTCGTCAAGTTGTTGCCATCAAATTATCCTATTTTTTAGATGGAACAAGTTTTTTTTTTTTGACTCAAATCATCACTCACAAAGTAAAAGCATCTACATTTAGGATGAAGAATTTAATATTAAAAATAAATAAATACTATTTATGAATGGAAATTTGAGGATGATATAAATTGCACTGTTTACTATATAAACGTTTAGTTAGAAATTAACCGTTGCATCTTTTTTCTACAAAACTATGACTAGAGAGTTTCTCTTAGACCAATCTCTCAATTCCAAACCTTGATGAATAGTTGTATTACCATCAAAATTATGGAAAAGAAACAGCAAAATTTTCAACTATTTGGTCATATACATAAGAACTGAAATTCAATTTGTTTGGTAAATTCACGACAACTGCGAAAAAAAAAACTCAAACCTAATTATTATTAACTGTTAAGAAAAACCAGGAACATTTTCTGTTACTGCATTGTCAACCTTGTATGAACACAATTTAGAGATACAAATTAAATTTACATTTTGATAAGGTTGTATATTTTGTCCTTTTGTCTAACACATACAACCTTCCTCACATGGAAATGACTATAATCTAGTATTTACTCTTTTTATGTTCTTTTGATATTGATGAAAAATAATTCCTTATTTGTAGATATTAATACATTCATTCACATCATTTATGGAAATATGGGTTTTCTTGAAAAATAGGGTGACAAGTAAGCTGAAAGATAGGGAAGGATATTTCTCATTTCCCTCCTATCAAACTCATTTTCATCAAGCTAAGCAAGTTTAATCTGTAATTCTCTTCTTTCCTCTTCTTCTTATTCTTTTATTCTATTTTCCTCATTAGTATTTGAAGTTATAAGAATATAAGTTCTAACCACTCAATTGTTCTTCTCGGATTGCTTCAATACGATCAATGGATTGAGAGTGAAAAACATCACAAAAAATTGAATAAGATAAAAGAGTTCACTCTATTACGTGCCTAAATTCCTCGAACCTATCGCGAATTAAGAGTCCAATACTCTTTACCCAGTTAATTAGTTAGAAATTCATAGAGAATAGTTTGACAATATATTTAAAGTTAAAACCTAGAACCGGGTTTGAATCCTTCCCCCAAAGATGTACAAAAATTTGGAACTAGCTAGGGACAATATGGTAATCTCAACTAGTAGATAAAACAACTTTAGTTGATTTTTGATTTTGATAGATGGGATGGTTCTTTGCTCATCTTTCATACATGTAGATACCTAGTAATTCATTCATAGTAATGATCATCATAGTGATGTTCATGTTTAAGGTATGTTTCTTTTTCTATCATTTTGGTTTCTTTATAGATTTGTTTTCTATTGAGAAGTGGATGACTTTGGTTTAACAACTAACAACGAGACTTTGAATCCAAGAATTTTTATTTATTTAATTTGTTTTTATCTTTACCAAATGATCATAATTACAAAACTTACAACTAGGATTAAAATTAATTAGTATGCTGTAATTGCCCAACCGAAAAAATATTTTAATTGTTTTATCAGATTTAATTACATGCAGCAAAATTATATAACAGATAGCAAATGAATGTTCTTGGTCAAAATGAAGAAGAAATAAAATTATTATTACAGAAAAGTTAAAAGGAGAGAGCTGTAAGCTTGAAACTATCCTCTAGCTAGTGCCTTACAATCCACGTTTCTTTTTCTCCCTCACAAAATAAACAGTATTTAGGCGCTTCTGTTCCTCACAGCACTTCCTTTTCTTCTTAACACCACCTTTCCATTTCTCCAGTCTAAGCTTTTCTCTTCATTTCTTTCTCTCTTTTTCTCTTCCTTTAGGTACTTTCTCTTCTTTTTTCCAGCACTTGCTGAACTGCCCTTTTGAGTCGGTGTTTTCCTTGTTTTCTTCTTGCTGATGATTGGGGTGACTTTTTAAGTGTACACCCAACTTGAAATTCATGGTGCTTTGAAGTATATGCAATAGGGAAACTTTGTTCTGTTAAGAAGTTTTTTCATTCAAGATTTTTAGAGATTTGGGTGTTGAATTTGGGGTCTAGAGGGAAACATTTTAGAGAAAATGGAAAAGAATTATAGCTTTAGGAAGGAAGATGAGCAGATAGAATTGCCACCCGGATTTCGATTCCACCCAACTGATGAAGAGTTGATAACTCACTATCTTTCTCAGAAAGTTCTTAATAGCTGCTTCTGTGCTATAGCTATTGGTGAGGTTGATTTGAACAAGTGTGAGCCTTGGGATTTGCCTTGTAAGTCTCCCAAGTCAATATTCTCTCTGTTTTCCTCTGTTTAATATGGTGATTGCTGATAAGAATTTTAGAATATATTCTAACTCAATGTTTTTGGTGTTTGTTCAAATTCAAGGGAAAGCCAAAATGGGGGAAAAGCAATGGTATTTTTTCTGTGTTAGAGACAGAAAGTATCCTACTGGTTTGAGAACTAATAGGGCCACCGAAGCCGGTTATTGGAAGGCCACAGGCAAAGATAAAGAGATTTTCAAGGCTAAAACACTTGTTGGAATGAAGAAAACTTTGGTTTTTTACAAAGGGAGAGCACCCAAAGGAGAAAAAACCAACTGGGTCATGCATGAATATCGTTTAGAAGGGAAATATTCACTATACAATCTCCCCAAAACTGCCAAGGTATATCTCATTCCCCTGTTTTCCCCTGTTTTCCTCTGTTTTTACTCTGTTTTCTTGGTAATGTTCCTAAGACTCCTCTTTCCTTCTTGCTTTGTAGAACGAGTGGGTTATTTGCAGAGTATTCCAAAAGAGTCCTGGTGGGAAGAAGATACATATTGCAGGAGTGACAAGGTTAAGCTCCTATGGGAACAATTTGCCTCCATTAATGGATTCCTCACCACACAACAGCGCGACAAGAACTGGCGCTGGTGAGACATCTCACGTGACCTGCTTCTCCAATCCTATGGAGGACCAGAAAGCACCAGATGAAATGATTGACAGCTTTACTTCTTCATTTCTAGCTTCTTCATCTTCCTCTGATATTTCCCCTGCTTCAATTCTTTCTACTAAAACCACTCTGCCAAACTCTGCATACACCAGCCAAATCATTCCAAACATTGGGAACTTGCAGTACTCGGATTCTTTTTGGATGCAAGATCAGTCCATATTGAAGATGTTGATCGAAAGCCCTAGAATGAGCTTGAAGCAGAATCCGAAAGCAGAGTTCTCTCAGGATTCAGTTGTATCGAACCCCGAAATGATTCAAGGTCCTTCAAGTTCTCCAGGACCAGCAGACCTTGGTTGCCTATGGAGTTATTAAACTTGAAGATATACAAAAAGAATTAAGAATTGTCATTTATAATATTGTTATGAATTTTATGCGTGTATAGGTCGTTTACTTTAACAATAGTAGGAAAGTAAACAAAAATTTATGTATTGTAACCAGTTACACCTTGTTAAGGATTTGATTGCCAATCTCTTTTCTCTTTTTGGGGTTTCACAATTAGGTCATGGCTTGTCAAATTCCATTTTTATGCAAAATTAAAGTCTTGACAATAACATTGTAATTCTAGCCATGTAAATTAATATAGTCCATAAGCTTGATTTTTATTGTACTTTGAAGGTATATATATTGAGTTTATGAAGCTGATATCTCAAATATCATGTGTTGATGCTTTGATCTTTTTGGTAGATTAGTTAGCAATTCTGTTCTCTCTATTTCTTTGGATTATGTCACATGTTAGGCCACCAACCAAGGGAACTCATGAATGATTAAGAATAAATGACAAAATTCTTTACAACATATAGCGTGTTATCGAAACAATTTTACAGCCTTTAAACCTCTATTTGTCCATAACCTCGTGTTTGATATCTAATGTTGATAATTTTGGTGTCATGTGGTTTGGTTTTTGCATAGCTAATTTTTGATCAATCAAGAATATTTTTAACAGCTTTCATTGTCTCTCATTGATTAACACATCTTTCCCTAGTTAAGCTTCCTACGGAAACAACAAGAATGTCGTCCTTGAAACTCATTAACTTTTCAGAACATTAATGCTGAAACAAGGTTTGACGTTGTGGTCTGAGCTCATCACCGGCTAAAATATACATGGATTATGGCTGATGGGGAGTTAACCAGGGTGGGCTACGTGCACATTTAAAAGCACTACTTTTTGTCTGACAAGAAGATGATATCTTAGACTGATATAGTTGAAAAAACCTTCCAATTTAGAGGTTGATACTATCATATTGATTAGACTCCCAATGGGTATATTAGCACTAGTTAGGGTGCCCTAAGGCAAATTCTAAATCACCGCTTTGTCCCTTTGTTAGGTATTCAATGTACCTAGCTAAAATGTCAAAGGAATCACATAAATTATTATATCATAAAAATATGCATTTTTACTTGACATCTATTCATTACTTAGATATTGATGATATTTAAATCTAATCTCAGTTAAAGTTGGTCTCAATGTGACTACCAGATATAGAATTAGAAATGTTTATACTAATTAAAATTAAAAATAAGTTGATAAATAACTAAAAAGTATTATGATTTATTGTGTTTTGAATGTGATCATTATAATAACCTTGACCCATTTGAGAATCAATATGCCAGAAGTACTAGCCAAAGCTTCATGTGTATATGTCATTATCATTCTGCTATAGTAGTGCACCATGGAAACTAAAATCTGCCCTTGAAACCTAGAAATGGGATAGAAGAGGGGGGTGTTTGAAGTTTGAACTTCGAAAAGTGAAAGCCAACAGCTCCACCAAAATGAGTAAAATATGATGAGTATAGTACAATTAATGTATACAGTTAATTCTCTTAAAAAGGTCTTCTCAGTGCAAGGAGGCATTAAGAATTTAGAATATGTCATATCATATTGCATGGGAATGAATGACTTTATTGAAATGAAACCAATTCCCCCTGAAATGTTATTATCAGCCCTTTTATAATACTTCCAAGGCAGCCCATAGTAAGTGACGGCTATCATGAAAAGAGCGAATGAAAAATTAGCTAAATTTTTTATGAAAATAATTTTTAGAGTGCTTGTTGTCAAATGGTTCGAAAATATTTAGTCCACTTTAAAGAATCACTATCTATTTTTGTTCTTAAAATCAACACTCAGTGAGTGGAATGTCTCGCCTTAACTAAGGTCTAAGGTCTCAGTTTCGGATCGTGTGTATTGAAAAATAGATCTTGTAAGAGTTTATCCTCATTTAGGATCTGACATGAGTCTATTTCAGATTAGTTGGGATCCAATATAACTATAATAGAGTACACTAGATATATACAATGATAAAAAAGTTAATTTTGTTCCTAGTACTTTTCCCTAGGTTAATTCATCTAAATTTGTTTTTTGTAATCCTCAAGAGATGATAGAAGTGGAAGGCAAGTTAATCTTCTGCGTGCTTAAACTCAAATGATCTTCTTCCTTATCATGACTCTACTAAATCTTTAATTTTTTTAACCCAAGTATCCATCTGATTAATTCAGATTCGATTCATGTCGCACACTTGGTTACTACTAAATCTTCATCTTGTTTTATTTTTACTTCGACAAAATAATTGAAATTTAATTACGTTAGTCTTATTTTATTGTTAAAAGAAAAATTTAGGTTTTTGATTTCGAATCTTAACTTGATAAAAAGAATTTTATAGAAAAAGCTAACCTAATGAAAACAATCTCTTTGTCCATGCCTAAATTCAGTAACAATGTCAAGTCAACAATTCAAATAAATATTCATAGAATACCAATACTATATATATATATATATATATACATATACAGATAAAAAAATTTAAAAGTGGAGCATATAATGAAATCTCTGATCAAATATATTCATCCACATGATTAAATCCTATTTATTATAAATTCCAATAGTTTAAGCCTTGCACGTAATGATTCTTACCATCTAATGGAAAAACAGAGATTCTTTTTTAACTTAATAACATTTTTACTAATTATTAAGTATGTAACTTTAATTTTGGAGTCAAATTCTATCTTTGTCTTTTAGTTCAAGGAACAGACAAAATTTTAGCTTTTTAATAAGTTTGGGGCCCTTCCTTCAACTAGGAATTTGAATAAAACACTGCTCTTTTGCCCGTCATTTTTTCAATGGTTAATGAACTTTAAAGTTTTATTTATAGTGTATTCGTGTAATTTAACTCTACCACAAACGAATAAGCTAAAAAAAATGATGGTTGCTGAATTTTGTTGAGCTAATGATGGTTACTTATTTGTTCCATTATTCAATATAAATGATTTTTGTTGCATAATAATACCATGAAATTGAAAGATTATATAATAGGAGCTAGTCCTCTCTCTCTTTCAGTATTTCAAATCCGTACGTCCATCCCTGAATTCGAATTTGAAGCCTTCCAAAAAAGTTTCAAGCTTTAACTGATAAGGTGTTGTCTATTAAATTTCCTACAAATGATATTTACTTTCAAAATTCCAAACCAAAATTTTCTTTTATAACTTAAAAATAGAAAATTATAGAACACACACTATCAATGGAGGTAAGCAGACTACACATGCGATGCTGAATGGTTGACTTGTGTGATTCCTATAGAGAATATTTTTGAATATTAAATACAAAATTAATTAAGAAAGGAAAATTATACAATACATCGTCAGTGGAGTTTAGCAGACTACACATTACACATGTGGGGTTTTAAGGGTGATATGTGTCCTTTAGGGAATAGTTTTGTATTTTAAAAATAAAATTAATTCAAAAAATGTACATGTGTCAATCTCTCACCCCGCTTGTGGAGTTCAAAATTTACACTGTCAATGTATCAAATAATTATCCATTAAGAAATAAAGTATGTGTCAACTTCTTAACTCGGTTGTGGAGTTTAAAATATACACTGATATTAGTGTATCAAATGATTATCCAATTAAATTAATGTTTTCAAGCTCCATATATATATATATCTATCTTTATCTTTATCTTTATACTTTATAATCCTAAACTTCAAAAACCTTGACCTGAAATATCTAAAATACCCTTTTTAATTTTAAATATTAAATTTAACTTTTAAGGTTTAATATGTAATTTTATTTTGAATATATTTTTTAAATGTAATTGTTTAAACTATTATAATTTCACTCTACTAAAAACTCTATTTATATTTAATTAAATCTAACAAGAATATATTTTCAATTGGATTTCAAAACAAAATAATTTTTTTTAAAAGGTAGTCAATTTTATTAATAGATAAGCAAAATAAAATAATTAACAAGTTCTTTAGGAAAAAGAAAATGATCCAATATGTTTTCCTCACGTTTTTGATCTATTCCTTGATTTATATATGTGTAGATCAAGATAGTTCACGTTTTAATTAAAATTAAAAAAGTGTAATTTTTTTTTTAAAAAAAATCCAAGATTATTCTATTTTATCGAAATAAAGTATCTAAACGTTTATTGTACTCGAGTAAGCATCGAAACTTTTAATTTGCACCTAATAAGTCCATGCATCAAAATAAAAGTATCTATACTTTTACCAATAAATAGTGTAAGAGTTTTTTTAATAACAAAATCAACCTTGGGTGCCTATTTTAGATAGATAGTGAAAAAATAAGGGTTTATTTGGTGTAGTTTAAAAACAAGAGTTTATTTAGGTTCAATATGAAAATAGGGGTTTATTTGAGCAAAATAAAATGTAAGGGGTTTTAAAAGAAGATTTATTTTTCCTATAAACTATTATAAATACACTTTTCCCAATTTTTTTATGTTAATGATAATGAGGTTTAGGTATGTTGTATTTGTGTATTAGAAAATTTCTTTTTTTAAAAATGAAACTATTATATTTTTTTTTCATGTGAGTCATGACATATATATTAATTAAAAAAATCCAAGATTATCTTTAGAAGAAAACTAATATCAGTACCAGTGTTATATTTTCCATGGTAGTTAGGTTTAATATATGTAAAAAAAGAGTTGCAGTAATTGCGAGAAAGAAAATAATCAAGTACAAAAAAAAAAGTAATTATGAGTGAAAAAATTTTATTTGAGCAAAATGGATTGTAGAGAAGTTAAGAAAGAAGTTGATCAATTCCATTTCTTTTGTTTTTGGAAAAATTATACTTTTATTTGAAGATTAAGATTAGATCATCCATTCATTACTTTTTTGTTATTTTAGATCACATTGATAATTCATTAATTTGGTAGAGTAATAGCGAGATATCAATTTTAATTTTACTTCAACTTGCTAAAGATACGCATATATAACATATAAATTTAATTTCTCTATCACCAAAAAAAGGAAGGACATATGAATTAGTAATTAGGAATCATTTTGTACATCTAATTTTATACTTCCTCATGTTGCATTAATTAAGTTTAGTTATAACCTTATACAAACTTGACTTCCAGGTCCAGTATGATTGGTTGAATTGTGAGATTTGTTTTGTAGGGATTGAAATGGTGAAATTAGGTATTACAGTGTGACATCAAAATAACAATAATAAGAAAAAAATTTGTTGAAAATATTTATGAAACACTAAGATTGATTAACATATACACATAGAATAAGATAATAAAATTAAACTCCTAATTCTATATACAAGGACTTTAACTGACCATCAATCTATATATCAATAAATTAAGCTCACTATTTTTTAACCCTATATATCTCTTAAATTATCCACTACAACTTTTTTAGTAATCTTAGATTAAAAAATTATTAACATTCACCATTAATAATGTTACTAAGCATGTAAGGTTGCTAAATTTCTTGATAATTCTATAGTTTAGCTTTCTAATTAGAAACCATAAATGAGAAATTTGATAACCAAAATTACTAAGAATGTAAGGTTATTAAATTAGTTCATAGTAGTGTTATGCCTTTTTTTGATCATTATAGATTTCTTTTTGTAACCTTAAATAAAATTATTACCTTTTTGCTATGTTATTTTAGATCACATTGATCATTCATTAGATCACATTGATCATTCATTAGTTTGGTAGAGTAATAGCTAGATATCAATTTTAATTTTGCTTCAACTTACCAAAGATACGCATATATATAAATTTAATTTCTCTATCATCAAAAAAGGAAAGGACATATGAATTAGTAATTAGGAACCAATTTTTTACACCTAATTTTATACTTCCTCATGTTGCATTAAGTTTAAAATAACCTTATACAAATTTGAATTATAGGTCCGGATGTGTTTAGTTGAATTGTGAGATTTGTTTTGGAGAGATTGAAATAGTAAAATTAGGTATTGCGGTGTGATATCAAAATATAATAATAATAATAATAAGAATAATAAGAATAAAAATTGTTGAAAATATTCATGAAACACTAAGATTGATTAACATATACACATAGTACAAAATAATAAAATTAAACTCCTAATTCTATATATAAGAACTTTAACTAACCATCAATAAATTACCCTGTCTATTTTTTAACCCTAAATATCTCTTTATTCACTACAACGTTTTTAGTATTCTTTGATTAAAAAGTTAATAACAATTCACCATTGATAAAGTTACTAAGCATGTAAGGTTGTTAAATTTCTTGATAATATAGAGTTTAGCTTTCTAATTAGAAACCATAAATGAGAAATTTGATAACTAAAATTACTAATATTATAAGTTTATTGAATTATTTGATAGTAGTATTATGCCTTTTTTATAATCATTATTATAGATTTTTTTGTAACCTTCAATAAGAAAAATCAGTAACCTTTACTATTGATGAAAGTTTACTAAATCTTTTTTAATAAACAATAAATAAGAAATATGATAACCAAAATTACAAAAAATGCAAGGTTATTGAATTAATTGTTAGTACTATACATCTTTTATGATCATTATAAGTTTTTTTAATAACTTTTGAGAAAAAAAGGGTAAACATTCATCATTGATGAAAGTTTACTCATATTATTAAGAATGTAAGGATTAGTAAATACAATTTTAATTTACTTTTATAGCTTTTTTATTAAACTTAAGTAATAAAATTGGTAACTTTTATTAATGGTGAAAAGTTACTAAACTTAATAAGAACGTGTAAGGTTATTTCAATCTAGATAGTACTATAAAGTTCTCCATAACCTTTATGACCTTTTAAGAAATCTTAGGTAAGAAAATCATTACTTTACCTTTATAATATAAGGTCATTGAATTAGTTGATAGTACCATACCTTTTTTATAAAAATTATAGGTTTTTCAGTAACTTTTGAGAGAAAAAAGGTAAATCTTCACCATTGATGAAAGTTTACTAATGTTATTAAGGATTGGTAAATACAATTTTAATAACTTTTATAGGTGTTTCAGTGGATCACTTAAGTAATAAAATTGGTAACTTCCATTATTGATTAAAAGTTACTAAAATTAATAAGGATGTAAGATTACTTGAATGTAGATAGAACTATAATGTTTTCCATAACCTTTATAACTTTAAGTAATCTTAGATAAGAAAATCAATAACCAATATTACTAATTACTAATAATGTAAGGTTATTGAAATATATAGTAGATTATAAAATATCTTTTTGGATAACCACTACAACTTTTTTTTTGGTAATTTTAGATAAGAGAATTGGTAACTATCATTATTTATTTCTTAGGTTATTAAGGATTTAAGGTTACTTAATTTTTATTAATAGCATCGTAGCTTTTTTAATAACCTCTAAGTTTTTTTTTTTGACTTATGTAAGAAAATTGGTATTAATTATTTATTAAGGATATATATGGTTGTCGAATTTGTTGATAGCATCATACCTCGATCCTAAAGCGTCTTTTTTATGCATTTAATAAAAAAAATGTCACTCGATAAGCCTTTGCCCTAAAACGTCTTTTTTTTATGCATCTAATAAAATATTAATGGGATTTTTTTGTGCATAGTTAGAACATAGTAGTAGCATTCAAAACTTATTTGATAGCATTATAGTTATTTTGATAACATCTTAAACAGTTTTAAGTCATTTTTAAGTAAGAAAATTTAACCTTTATTTTTTTTTTTATAAAAAGATATATTGTGTAGTCCATTTCAAGGGCTATCTCCTATTGTATAGTCCATTTCAATATCATGTTCATTAGTAGCAAAAAAAGAAAAAAAAAATTCAAGAGCGCTATTAAGTTTGTGGAAAGCATTCTAGCTATTTTAATAACTTTTTTAGTAATTTTAGATTACAAGATTAGTAACATTCATAATTGATGAAAATTATTACAAGTAATAAAAACATAAGGTTACTGAATTTGTTGATTATGACTATAGCTATATATATATATATAAATATATAATCTTCACAACTTTTTTAAATTGATAATTGATAATCAATTATAGGACTATAGCTTTTTTTGACTAATCTTTAGATATGAAAATTGATAATCCTCATTGATTTGATGAAATGCTATTAAATTTATTAAAGATGTCAGGTTACTAAATTACCTTATAATAGTATAACATTTTTTATAACCTTTATAACTTTTTTAGTAACCTTAAAGAAGAACATTGGCAAATGTCATTATTATTGATAAAAGGCTACTAAAATTACTAAAAATATAAGGTTAAGTACTGAATTTATTGATAACGTTAAAAAACATTTGATAATTTAAATAGCTTTTTAACGAACATTTGATGGGGATGATAACCTTCTTCTTTTTTTTTTCATCAGAAATCGATAACCTTCTTTATTGATGAAATGTTAAATTTTGTTCTTAATATATAGCCCTGTAGTTTTTTTTAGTTAATTCAAATAAGAAAATTGATAACCTTCCTTCATTATTGAAGATAACCATAGTTGTAAATTTTAAGTTTTTTTTGTTTGTTTGTTCAATGAAAT
Source organism: Corchorus capsularis (assembly GCA_001974805.1). NCBI lineage: Eukaryota > Viridiplantae > Streptophyta > Magnoliopsida > Malvales > Malvaceae > Corchorus > Corchorus capsularis. The sequence continues at coordinate 33,517 of AWWV01010423.1, read as the reverse complement.
TGATTACTTCAAATCTTTGTAAACTAATGACCAGATTTTGATGATTAATTAATCAAAATTAAGAAAATGAAAAGTACGCATGTGTGGAATATAATTTTATTTCTTATTTTTTTTTCTTCGATTATTTGTATAGTAGATATTCTAATTACAAAAAAAAAAGTATTAAGTATTGCCATAGACTATATTTTATTTGTAATTCTTTTGGTTTTTTTGGTATTGGGGCTTTTTTTAATACTTAAACATAATTATTAAATTTTAAGTTTTTTTAGTTAGAACATATATGTACATAATACTTCATAAATTTATATTTACCTACGTTAAATACAAATCAATAATAATATATATAGAGGGAATTAAAAATCTTTAATTAGAGGGGTTAGATTAGAACTATAGTATTAGTTTGAAGTATGGTGACTTTGTTGGTGTTAACCTCTATAGATATTTTTGTAACCTTGGAGTATTTTACACTCATAAATTTATATTTATGAAGTAATGAGTTTTTATGTACATATATATTAAAAATAAAAATTTAAAATTTAATTATTATTACAAAGTTTATACTTAAAAATACAAATAACCAAAATAAACATTTTACAGAAAATACATATACCTTTTGTTCGATTATATAATATATATTATTGTCATCATAAATCATTTGTATAATTTATGAATTTATTATTGAAAGTTTCAGGGATGCTATCAATGTGTGTTGTGTTGTGGGATAGCCTAATAGAGGTAGAATGTAAAACAATTAAAAACTTAAACAAAAATTTCTCAATCTTAATTGTTACTTTATCAAATGTCAAAGGAAGATTTTATATATTTTTATATTAGACTACAAAACTATTATGTGATTTATTATATTTATTTAATTTATTATTTATAAATTATTAAAATACGTGCAACGCACGTACTTTAACTAATATATATATTATATATATATATCTATTTAAGTCTTGTTTAATTAATTGGGTAAATTACATATATATACCATGTGCTTTGGGGTGAAATAAATATACGCCTTGAGGTAATTAGAATTTAACACTTAATTATTCTGAGCTTATTTTTCGTTAACAAATTACTTAACCCGTTAGCAATATACTAAGCTTTGAACATATATACATTTAGATGATGTTCTTAGATGACTTTTTTTTTCTTTTTCTCTCTCAAATTATGAAATTCATGGATGTTTGGATTATACATCTATTTACCGTATGTATTAATCATTTGTCTTCTCAACCAATGTCATAGTAAAAATAGCTTTTAGCTTTATGTTTTATGTAGAAAAATTGTTTCAGAATTTATGTGGCCTTCCATCCATTAGAAATAGTGCATATATATACGTGGAGAAAAAATAGTTCTGGTTGTATGTATCTTCGGTTTGATTCCATAGAAGGAGCAAGTAAAGCTCAACGTGCGATGCATATGAGATGGTTCGTAGGTCGATCGTTATTAGTCTCATTCATGTTACCCCACGAGTATAGAGTGATAATCCTATAAACTCAAGTTCTGAGAGTTACCATGGATTCGAGGTAAAATCACACACATAATCACATATTTAAGGTTGAACTGAACATGAACAATCTTGACTAGCAGGATGACTTTAGAACTTGTAATTATTCAATGTAGATGTTACATTAGGCAAAATCATGTATGTCTGAGGAGGTAGGGGTTTAATTCTGAACTCGTTTTGTCTTGTGTTTAGAATTCTTATATGTTGTCATATTATCATATACAATTAACTTCATAATTGGTAGTTTATACATCAATTTACAATTGAGGGTAAATTGGTCTTCACATGAATAATATCAAGATGAGTGGTCAAGATTTAATTAAAAATCCTGATGAAACTTGGTTTCTGCACTACCCTGATTCTAATTGAATTAGGAAATTCTTATAATTATTAATTAAGGTCGAAATTATTAAATAAAAAATAATAATTTTCGAAATTATTATTATTATTTCCATATATGCCGCCCAATAATAAGGGAGGAGGCAGAAAAATCACCTGAGAGGTGATTTCCTTTTAATGCTGCTGTCAGCATAGAAGGCAAGCAGTAAAAAAGTAAGTTGTATCCCATCATACCATAGGATGGGAAACATCTCATGGACTTAAATATCAAAACCCAAGCCGTCTCCTATAACCAGGAGGGGCCGCCTTGCTCTCAAGAAGCTGCCTCCTTATTCCCTGCACTATGGAGTCAACGAGTCAATGATTGTCAGCAAGCAGCTTACCATGCTTACGTAAGGGAGGCGTGAAGTTTTAATCCTCACATCCATCATACGTGATCACTCTAACATAGTGATGAGGCCGCCCAGCTAGTTGCTCCCTCCCGGGAGGCAAATTTGCATTTTGTTCGATTAAGGATAAAATGACGAGATTGGAAGAATTGATCTAGCTAGGAGGTGCGGCTCCAACAATGAAGCATACCATGATTATCCTTGAGTCATGTAGATCATCTTGGTAAAATTTCAGCTCATTCCGACACCGGTGGAAAAACTTCTTCACGGTTTTCAGTTAAAAATAATTGGGGGTGAGTAGCCAATTTCACTATGTAGAACATGGTGATTTCGACCACGAATTTTCCTAATGTCATATTAGGTTGATCAAACCATGTTGGTGAAATTTTGGCTTATTCTGACTTCATTTGCAACTTTTGCAAGTTTTTTAAATAAGGACAAGTGGCTTTCTCATCCTGGTTTTAGCCATTTTCTTAATTGAATGTTATTTTGATAATTTGATGAGCTTGATATGATTAAGTATCATCAATTTCGTGGCTTTGATGTTAAGAACTCAAGTCTTGATGTTCAAAGGCCATCTCATAGTCAGAGTAGTCAATTTCAGCTCAGAGGAGGTAACAAAGGCATGCTGAATTGCACCAGGAGGAGGAGGAGGACAACAATTACAAGACAAGGGGGAAGACCAACGTGTTTCTAGAAGGAGGGAGATGTTTCAGGTGTTCCCTCTCCCTCTCAGAGCTTCTGGAAGCAATCTCAGAAGGAGGAGGAAGCTTCTTATTTCCTTCCTGGAAGCTGTCATCTCCTGAAGAAGTTGAAATCACCTTCCTGAAGAAGTCAAGCCCATCAAATTCAAGGCCCATGCCGCCCCCTATATAAAGGGATCAACCCCAGTGCTTCAAACACAGAATTCACAGATTACACACATCTCAAACACGCTCCTACAACTACAAACTTGTTTCGCGCAAAAAACCAAGCTCCGATCCGTGCTTATTTTCTCTCAAAAGCTCCACGCTTTTTCTCTTGTTCATCACGAGTTCTTACTCGTTCTTCCATATTTCCTTATTCCAATCTTGTCTCCAGACATAAAAACACTATACACGTGTTTCTCTTTCAGCAATAACAATCAGTTGTTATTTTTCTCTCAATCTCAATCAAGAATAGCTCTCTTGCAACGCAAATTTAGGAAGACTCTTATTGTGGATCCAATGATTTAAATGCTCCGTTGTGACTTTGATCAAATCCCCACAAATTGCTCTGATCTTTAATCTGCTGCTCCGCTCACCAGTTTCATGTTTACAACAACTCTTTGTCAATTTCAGCAAATTGACTGGCACGCCCCTATGCTGTCATAAAGTTTTTAACGCAAAAACTCTGCAAGAGATTTTTGGCGCAACAGTTAGATTTCAAAAAAAAAGAAAAAAGAAAAAGAAATGGTGCAATACACTAGAATATTTTTATACTCACAAAAAAGATTAGAATTGGTTCGATATATTAGAAAATTATTATACTCGCAAATAGAATGAAAAGAAAGAAAAGGAAAAAAAAAAGATATTAACGTTGTTAAGTATTTGTTTATGGAAAATAAACTCGGGGTGGTTAAGTGTTAAATTTTAAACCTCATGAGGCATATTTATTTTACCTCAACCCACAGGGTATATATATGCAATTTACCCTAATTAATTAAAGGATAGTCAATGCCTCAATGGGCTGGTGTTTGCTTCTTTTTTTTTTTTCCCTCAATGGGCTGGTGTTTTTTTATTATCAAATAATCACTTTCATTAATCAATAATCAGAGATTACAAACATTGGGAGGAATAGTCTCGCACCACATGATTATACATTGGCTTCCATATTTACAAATTGAAGCGTACATAAATCAAATAGGATTGCCAAATCTCTAATTTCATCTATAAGTACCAAAACATACCAAACAAATAAATAAATTATAAATTAAACTTACATTCCGTGAGACTAAAACCCAAGACCTCATGGTTCAGATACATTGGAACTAATAAGATTCCAGTACTCTACCAGACCAAATGCCTAATGGCAAATGGGCTGGTGTTGATCTATATATAATACTTATACTTATTAATTATGTGTAGTTAAGTTTACCTAGAAACAATAATATTCTTCATTATGCATTTTTTCATTGAATTCAAAACCCTGGTCACTAAAAAAAACATTTCAACATTTTTCCATTAGACCACTTGGTTCATTCCAAACACTACTAGCAGGGACGGAGTTACTGGCAGGGACGGAGTTAGGGGGGGCGGGGGGTGGCCCCCTCCCCCCACGAAGTTCTCCGGGAGCTTATATATACATGTATTCTTTTCATCATACAACTCAATCGAACTTCAATTTCGCACCCCTAAATGACCATTAATTATATACATGTGTTTTTTATGAAACAAATTATTTGATTTTGATTCATTTATACTTAAATAACCATTAATTATTTGTAGTAATATTAAATTATTTATCAATTTAACTATATATAGAATAACTTAATGTTTTTGAGTAATTCAAATTAATCAATTAGTCTAACTACATTTATTAAGAGTTTAACTAGAAGCATGGTGACACCTAAATCTTTGTCTTAATTAGTAGGTATATGTCCCTTGAAGTTTATGTTATCACGTTTAAATTGTATGTGATTTGGTGCAACCTTATTTTAATGTATGAACTTTTTTCCATAGTAAACTTTAATTATTTATATATAAAAAATTTTAAGAAGGTTTTTTTTCCTCACATAAGAGGTAGTGAAAGGAAAAGTCTTGAACTCGATTTTTCATTCGAGTAAATTAATTTTAGCTTTTAATCATCTCATCTAAGATGAAAACTTATGAAATTTATTGAAAATTTTCGATTTTGATATAGAAATACCTCTAGATTACTATTATAGGATATAAAAATATCGTATTGTATTTGTATAAGTGTCCATTGTATTTCAAAACCAAATTTCACTTTAATATAGTATAGAATGTTCGCCCCCCCTCCCAAAAAAAACAAAATTTCTGACTCCGTCCCTGACTACTAGTAATTTTTTGGACAGTACTTATTCCATCCCAAATTATCTGCTTTTTTTGGGTCAAAGTATTATTCTTAACTTTGACCGTTAATTATAACAAAATTATATGAAATTAAATTTTAAAAAATTATGTTTTGATTAAGTGAAGTCTTACGCTTTTCAAAATATATTTTTTGAAAATTTGATTGTATATATATTTTTTGTAATTAAAGGTTAAAGGTAGGATTAATTTAACCACAAAAAAATCAGATCATTTTTGACAAAAGGAGTAAGATTTATGACATGAAACCCAATTTGTTTTTCTTTCCTTTCTTCTTTTGTCTGGATGTGTGTGTGGTTATTAGGGATAGTTTTTTTTATTATTATTTATTTTATTAGGGATAGTTAAGTTCACTAACTAATTAAAACAGTGCAAACCAAAAGTAAAACCAAACTTTGATATATGTTCAAAACTCAAAGAAGCTCCAAAGTTTGTGGGGTAGGGAAATTTCAAAATTGGGCAAAGTTGAGGTGGGAAAATAGTTAGGCATGCATGAGAGAAGTTTTGTGAAGATTGATAAAGGGGAGGAAGAAGGGAGACAATTAGTAAAACCACTCTTTTTTGGCCAGATAGTAAAACTACTCTTAAATGGTATAAAACGTGGCATATGGGTTCACTTCCTTCCTTGTTGACCACCATGTTAATTTTTCGTTGTCTCACACGCTCTCATTGGCTCAGCTGATCAATATCACTATCTTCGACTGCCCGTCTACAGTACACGTCATATTTTTGTTATCTATATTGGCATTTAAACACGTCATCCTTTAATTATTTTGTTGTTAATTAAAAGAAGGGTGATTATATGATACACCGGTGGTGTAAATTTTGAACTCCACAAGCGGGTTGTGGAGTTGACACATGTCCATTTTTTGAATTATTTAAGTTTTAAATATTTCAATCTAGTCCATAAGAGACACATGTCACCCTTCAGGATCCATTTGTATAGTATGCTAAACTCCACTGACGGTGTATTATATAATTTGCCTAGAAATACACTGAGAAAAAAGAATTTAAATGAAGTGAAGAATTTAGAATGACTATGCATAAGAGATTTATATGTTAGATCGATAAAGTTTTATTTTTTTAAAGCTTTATATGTTTCATCGAAGTAATGTTAGGGTGGTTTATATTCATTCAAGTTAGACCTCTCAAAATATCGCCAATTGGTTTTAGGTTGGATGTTCGACATGTTATCAGAGCTCAGGTCAGTTCTGTTACCCCCCACTCGATTGTCCATGTGTAGGACTGTTTCGAATGTTCCGTTCTATTTCGGGTGTTTATACCAGACTATACGTGAAGGGCCTTGTTAGGGTGGTAATATCCCACATGATTCATGAGTGTCTTATATTCAAGCTGATCTGCCCACTTATTCTCATTTGGTTTTAGACTATATGCTCAACAAGTAATACCTAAATAATTAATAGATATAAACTAGGTATATTACAAAATTAGTAATTTAACTTTTTGTGATATTTTTGTTTTGGTTATATACGATTATGAATAATAAAATTATTTTGGATACATATCTTGGTTGAAACTTTTTTTTCAAGAGGGTATACAATCTCTAGATCTCATTAAAATTTCATTTATACTTACATCAAAATAACCAAATGAGAAATAACTAAACAACAAACAACGATATAATTACCATACCATATTAACAAACAACTAAATTAAACCATTCCCCAAGAAAAAAAATTACTATAAACCAATAAAATATTGGGCAAAAACTAATATAACCCAAGACCTCATAATTTAGATAGGTACATGCATCCATTGAGTTAATAATTTGGATGCGCGATTGTAAGTAACACTTAGATTTATATAAAAATTGAATATCTTAGCCCTTAGAATAGTAGAAACAATGTTCAAACTTTTTTTTCATTTATATATATTGTCAGTGTAGTATGCTTAAACTCGATTAATGGTGTATTTTATATAAATCCTAATAATTTATTGCTTTGGATATGGTACGGTCAAGCTTATCTTTGCTTTATGTATGTATATTTACGTACCCAAAGATTCTCTTGTGACGTGCGCCTACTGGTAGGACTAAAGTATATGGGAAACATCTGTTTTCCTATGTTTTCAAGCTAATCATTGCAACACTTTGCGAGTTATTTATCTACCCATTTTTTCTGAATCTATGTTAGTTTTTCATGCAAAATGCAGTGAACCTCTGTTTCTTTCCTTTTTCTGAATGTAAAGTTTCACTATATTTTTCTATAAATTGGTTTTGATTTTTTGAAATGTTGAATTATTTAGAATGGACGGTCGGTTGAATCAGAGATCGGTCAACAATTTTGGTCCAATAACAAATGTCAAACCGGAATTTTAATGAACGAGCAATAATCTGTCATCATACCGCGCAATTGGACTGTCATTTTGACCCGATTAAAATCAATTGAGCTAGTTTGGAATGTTAATAATTGCTTGAAAAAAACTTTACAGATCAAACCTCTACCCTTTGTTTCTTGCCCATAATCTTCCCTATGTCATATATATGGGACCATACTTAATACTTATAATATCTATCTATATATAATAATAATAAAAAAAAACAATTTCACTCGTACATCACAAGTCATTGCTTTTATCGGACCAACCGATCAATTAACTCGTGGATCGAAACTCTCGCTGATTCATAGATAGGTCAAATTAGTAAAACATAAATTAGGTTTATCTTATATAATGTGAATATTTGATTTGAGGTAACTGATGTTTATATGTGTTTATACCACAATTTACATTTTGGGTAAAATTGTAAATGTACGTGGTGGTACAAGATCAAGGGCTGAGATTTACTTCCAAAAGTCCTATGAATGGTCGGATTTAGTCCACCATAGGCCAAAGCAAACCAGGAAAAAGATTTACTTTTGACTTTAAATCTTTAATTTCTTTTAATTTAATTAATTAAATTAAAGAAATTAAGTAAATTATGTTGAAAACACATTTGGGCCGCCCCATCTACTGTACAAATTGGGTCTGGACGGCCCATGCCCCTGAAATTGGAATCAAGCCCTTCCCGGGTTAAACTTTTACAATTTTGCAATTAAGGACAAAGGGATTAGGGCTTAGAATTCGGAAAGGAAGGTGAAGGAAATTGGGGCAACATCCTTTATTAAAGTTGTTCAAAATATCATGAAGAATACTCTGTCCAAATTTCAGCTCATTCCGAGCTCGGAGGAAAACTTGTATTTTTTGCAATTAAGGACAGAATCCAATCCGGGGACCAATTGAGCATGGCGATTTCACCATTAGCTTTGAAACTTGCATCACATGAGTTATATAAGCTATATGGAAGAATCAAGCCATACTTGCCACTTTTCATAACTTTTACTCAGTTTTCAATTAAGGACATTATGGCTGATTAAGCTCGGTTTAAGCCATTTCCTTGATCCGATTTTGATGATACTTAAATATGGCTTAGTGGCATCATGTTGAGCATAATTTAATGTTCAAGTAATGAAGAATCAAAGTTCGTGGCGTTCGGAAGTGATATCTGCACCATACTGCTTCGCTGCACTTGGCTTTTCACCCCTTTGAGCTGCACCAAGCTTAGGAACCTTCCTAATTTCGAAATTTTTGTAATTAAATGTGATAATTATCACATTTAAAGGGTCAAAATGTTCTGATTATGTGGCTGAATGGGTTGGTTAGGATTTCCCTAATTTAAGGGATTTTAATCAGAATTTGAAATCAGAGGATCAAGATGAATCAAGAGGGAATTAATCTCAGCCGTCGGATCCTCCTAACCCTAGCAAGCCGCCCCCCTATATAAGGAGGCAGCCTCCAACGAAATTTTGGGACTTGAACACAACAACACAACAGCCAATCTTCATCATCAACAACACAACTCAGACTCCAAGTCTAAAACAACTCTTCTCAGAGAAAAATCTTCAACCAAGCTCCGTGCTTTCAATCTTTTTCAAGCCCTGCGCTTTCAACCTCTCTTGTGAATCAAGTTCTCACTTGATATTCTTATTTTATTAATCTTATCAACCTTGTTTCCATAAGTTTTCCTCTTGTATTTACATGTTTGTTGAAATCAAATCACAACTCTTTGTCATCTCTCTCAATCAAAGCAAGAAAATAACCTTTTCCATAACATTTCTTATGTTTTCTGAGTCTTGAATCAATGATTTAAACACATATGTGTGACTTTGATTCAGGATCTACAAATCGTTTAGTTTATGTTGCTGCACTTCAAGCAATCATTTAATTTTCTCCGCACTTTTAATTTCATTTTTACAACAAAAATGAACTTTTATTTTTCTCGCTTCCTTTTATCAATTTTTGGTCAAAATTGATTGGCACGCCCGGTACCCTTTCACCAAGATCTCCAAAGAGATCTTTTGGCGTGAACATCTCTTTTTTGGCACGCCCGGTAGGACTCACAAGGATTTAGATTTCATTTTGGTGCTGTTAAAAAGGTTTTAATTTTCTTGTTTTGATTTTTCTTCAAGTTTTTTACTTTCAAGTTGGCGATCCCCAACTTTGTTCTTTTTATTTTTACTTTCGCCCCACCTTAGCGCACCAAACATCTCTTTTTGGCACGCCCAGTGGGACTACAAGGATTTAGATCTCATCTCGGTGTTGTTAAAAAGGTTTTATTTTCTTGTTTCCCTTTATTTTCGTCATTTTTACTGCTTTTGTTTAATTTTTAGTTTTCTTGACATGTCAAATGTTAGCTTTTCTTCATACTCTTTTTCTACCTTTCTTTTCTATTTTCCATGTTATTGTTGCTATTGTTACGGCTCCTTTTAAGGGTGCCGTCAAAAAGCAGGTTTCTTTGCACCACCTGTTCTTACATGGACAAGAAAGTGGTGCTGAAATAGCCAAAGATGGTGACGACACATCCCAGGGCCGCACCACTGCTCATGGTGATCTTGCTAGCACTTTAGAAGAGGTGATAAATAAGATGGAAGCTAGATTTCAAGAGATGATCCAAGAACAATAACCAAAAACGAGAATGACTTTAAACAAGTTCAAAAAGCCATCTCGGTGATAACGGCGACACTCGGCAAGTGCAGCAGCAAATGGTGCCACACCAAGTGGTCGCACCATACCAAATGGTCACACCACACCCAGTGGCCGCACCATACCAAGTGGTCGCACCATACCAAATGGCCGCACCACACCCAGTGACCGCACCACACCCAATGGCCGCACCATACCAAATGGTTGCACCGCACCAAGTGGTTGCACCGCACCAAATGGTCTCACCCCACCAAATGGTTGCACCGCACCAAGTAGCCGCACCGCACCAAATGATCGCACCCCACCAAGTGGTCGCACCACACCAAGTGGTCGCACCGCACCAAGTTGCCACACCGCACCTAGTGGTCGCACCGCACCAAGTTGCCACACTTGTTCAACAACCACCAGAAATTACTAAAAAGGTGATGGTAAATTTTCCAAAGAATGACCGCTTGTCAAAAAAAGAAAAGGCAAAAAGCTTGGCTATGGAGGAAAAAGTGGCGCCGGTACAGAAAGATCTAGTGCAGAAACATCTGGTGCGAAAAGATGCAAATGGTGATGCCTGCACCAAAATCAGAAGATATGGTTATGCCAACTCTGAGGCTAAACCTTGGGAGCACCAACTTGAATGGCCATAGATTCCAAGATCAGTGGCGTTAAGAAATTTTGCTCCTAGAAGAAAGTTGGAGTTTTCTCCACCTAGTGCAAAGCAAGAGATGGTGCATTCAAAAGATCCACCACCAAGAAAAATGGCACGGAAAAGATTGGATTTTGATACAATTCCAACTTTCCAGAAAGAAAATTCCGTACCATCAAAACGAATGGCACAAAGGTTCTCCAAACCAAGAGAACTTACCCATTAAAAACATTCTCCATACTATAGACGGAAAAAATGGCATATGGCGCCATCCACTTCTTCGTCCACACCATCTTCATCCAAAATGGTGCCATCCGTGACAAAGCAATTTCAGAAAGCTTTGAAGCTTGATCCATCGGCAAAGACTCCAACCAGACCTAGGTCAACAAAGCCAAAACATGAAGCAAGGCCTTGTTTAGAAAGCTGGAAAGAAGAATTTCGAGCTTTGGCCATGGAGAAGGAAGTTAATATTCATGAAGAACTTGTGGTGCAGAGTACTCGGCCAAGAATGGTGCGGCCGACTCCAAGAGCTCAAAATGGTGTATGGCAAAGGATGCAACATCCCAAGTTCCCTAGCCAACATATTCGAGGAAATAAGAAGACTTGGAGAAGAAAAGAGCTTCGTAAAAGAGCTAAGACAAGAAAAGATATGGAGACGAACGTAGATTCCACACTCCAGAAAATTACTATTGATAACACCACTTCAAGTATGAACGATGGTGATGAAGAATTTGGTGCCACTAATTCTAGTGATGACACCACTACTACTAATAGCACCACCCATGTTACTACTATTGATGACATGAATGAAAGTGGTGATGACGATAACACAATTAAATTGCCTCATAAAGATGGTGAACACTCGGGGGGCAAAGAAGATGGTGCCAAGGTCATTACTCTCTCCAAACATGATGATCATGCCATTAACATCCATGATAATGGCTTGATTAATGTCATGGACGAAGATGGTGGCACTCAAGGTGATGGCACCGAAATCAACTGCATCGAAGGTGATGACACTCAAAGTGATAGCATCGAAACTGACGGCACCAAAGATGATAGCACCGAAAGTGGTTACTGCACTGAAAGTGGTGATGAAGCGATATGTGATGCCACCAGTGATAATATGAATTCAAGTGTTGGTAGCAATGATTATGGTGATGAGCAAACTAATGAATTCAAAGTGGCAAATGAAGAAGTTATGCTCGGGGGACAACTTTCTAACCACCCTCATTTTGAAGAAGCTGATGGTTCCACCACCTACAAGGAAATTGAAGATCCTCCTGCGATCAAAGAACATGAAGACAACTTAGAGATTGGTAACTTTTCAGAAGCCGATGCTCAAAAAGATGAAAGTCTTCCTAATGAAGATGAAGTTGATCAGGTACATGTTGATCTTTCCCAAGACTAATCAGAGACTATACATGATATTAAGACTCAAATGTGGGCCATGTTAGACAAACTAAAGTCCAAGGAAGTGGAGAAGAGTCAGCATGTTCAAAATGAAGGATTCAACGAAATAACTAGGAGATTGGAAGCAATGCCCGGGGGGCAAGGAAGATGGTGTTTAGACCATTGATCTCACCAAGTTCATACAAAGCTTAGTGGACAAAGCCGCCCCAATTGCTAATGCGGCCTTTTAAAAAAAAATCACCACATTTGGTGGCAAATGGTGAATTCATCACTAAATGGCACTTGCGGTGATGAGTCAAGAAAAAATGTCACAAGAAGCCATTTTTTGGTGACAAAAGAAGAATGCCATCACCAAAAACAATTAAAGTGGCATGAAAATTATGTTTTACCATTTTTTATTTTTGGCCTTGATTGAAAAGCTTTTGGCCAACTTCTTATGGTGTGGTTTCCTTTATGACCAATTACAATTTGGTGCGTGGGAAATTTGATTATATCCCACCCTAATTTTGTTTTATACAATTTGATGTTAATGACACCATTATCATGATTCAATGCCATGATCAACATTAATCATTATGGCTTTAAATTGATAAGCCATTAGATTTCAAGTAATTGGATTTCATTTCTTTGTTGGCCTTAGTTCATTTTGGCCACTTACAATGTAATTTCTTGCGTTGGCGAAACTCAAAGCCACTAAATTTAATAAAAATTGCAATCTTTGAAGTTCATTGGGGGGCTTGTATTTCATTAGGTAATTTTGCTGCACCACCCATTGTGTTAGTCTCTGCACCAAACATAAGGGAAATTGTTGTCAAAATTCTTAACAATTGATAGGTATGGTGCGTGACATAAGAGTGCAACCCTCATAATGAAAAATTGAGGACAATATGCGACAAAAAGAATTTAGGGTTTCCAAAGCCCTAAATCGCATGAAGCCAAAACAATGGCCTAAGTTACCCTTTTCGGCCAACATGCTCAATTTTCATTTGGAAAACAAAACCAAATTTGCCACTTTGCTTTGCAAAACAGTAGGTATATACGTTAGTGGCAATGTCATTATTATGGTGCGAAAGGTGCAAATTTTGTGCAATGACATCATGAGAAGTAAAATATTAGGGTTTTGTATGCCTTAATCGCATGAAATCACAAACCATGGCTTAAAATTATTTACTTGGCCATCATGCAAAATTTGTTACTTTTTATTAAAACAGTTTCTGCCACTTTCAAGTTTTGAAACAATAAACCTAATTTTGTGGCAACTTTACAAACAATGGTGTAAGAATTTCAAGCTTATGCGATGAACACCATGGAAAATTGATTCGGCTAGGGTTTATACCCTAGGCCGATTTATGCAGCAACTTTGGCACTTATTGGATGCCAATTTGTTTTGAAAATCAATAAACATATATATATTAACAAGACAAGTGGTTAATCCAAGCCAATTAATTTCAAAAGTTTGAGCAGTAATTGGATTGAAACTACCTTGTGTGTTGGATGCTTTGTCTTGTGCCACCATGGATCTTAATTTCGATTGATTTGAGGATGGTGCAATAGATTGTTTCTTAGCAGAGGAACTCGAAGCAGCAAGTTTTCCTTTGGAGTAGGGCTTGGCGGCATCATCATGAGAAGTATCCTTGGCTGAACTTGGCTTGAGGTTTCGGTTATGGCTAGCATTGACATCCGATTGCCTAGTTTCCTTTGGTGCCATGGGGGTGACGATGAGGCAAAGCTTGAAAGCAATTGAGGAAGTCGATGGAGGCGGGAGAAGATGTCGATATCGATGAGTGCCAAGGAGGGGAGGAAACTTTCGGCTAAAGTAATTGAAGGCAAATAAAACTCTAGGTAATCTTTATTCTTAAATTAAGAATTAAGATTAGGGGGCATTGTTTATACCACAATTTACATTTTGGGTAAAATTGTAAATGGACGTGGTGGTACAAGATCAAGGGCTGAGATTTACTCTCAAAAGTCCTATGGATGGTCGGATTTAGTCCACCATAGGCCAAAGTCAACCAGGAAAAAGATTGACTTTTGACTTTAAATCCTTAATTTCTTTTAATTTAATTAATTAAATTAAAGAAATTAAGTAAATTATATTGAAAACACATTTCGGCCGCCCCATATACTGTAAAAATTGGGTCTGGACGGCCCATGCCCCTGAAATTGGAATCAAGCCCTTCCCGGGTTAAACTTTTACAATTTTGCAATTAAAGACAAAGGGATTAGGGCTTAGAATTCGGAAAGGAAGGTGAAGGAAATTGGGGCAACATCCTTTATTAAAGTTGTTCAAAATATCATGAAGAACACTCTGTCCAAATTTCAGCTCATTCCGAGTTCGGAGGAAAACTTGTATTTTTTACAATTAAGGACAGAATCCAATCCCGGGACCAATTGAGCATGGCGATTTCACCATTAGCTTTGAAACTTGCATAAAATGAGTTATATAAGCTATATGGAAGAATCAAGCCATACTTGCCACTTTTCATAACTTTTACTCAGTTTTCAATTAAGGACATTATGGCTGATTAAGCTCGGTTTAAGCCATTTCCTTGATCCGATTTTGATGATACATAAATATGAGCTTAGTGGCATTATGTTGAGCATAATTTAATGTTCAAGTAATGAAGAATCAAAGTTCGTGGCATTCGGAAGTGATATCTGCACCATACTGCTTCGCTGCACTTGGCTTTTCACTCCTTTTTGCTGCACCAAGCTTAGGAACCTTCCTAATTTCGAAATTTTTGTAATAATTATCACATTTAAAGGGTCAAAATGTTCTGATTATGTGGCTGATTGGGTTGGTTAGGATTTCCCTAATTTAAGGGATTTTAATTAGAATTTGAAATCAAAGGATCAAGATGAATCAGGAGGGAATTAATCTCAGCCGTCGGATCCTCCTAACCCTAGCAAGCCGCCCCCCCTATATAAGGAGGCAGCCTCCAATGAAATTTTGGGACTTGAACACAACAACACAACAGCCAATCTTCATCATCAACAATACAACTCAGACTCCAGGTTTAAATTAACTCTTCTTAGAGAAAAATCTTCAACCAAGCTCCGTGCTTTCAATCTTTTTCAAGCCCTGCGCTTTCAACCTCTCTCGTGAATCAAGTTCTCACTTGATATTTTTATTTTATTAATCTTGTCAACCTTGTTTCCACAAGTTTTCCTCTTGTATTTACATGTTTGTTGAAATCAAATCACAACTCTTTGTCATCTCTCTCAATCAAAGCAAGAAAATAACCTTTTCCACAACATTTCTTATGTTTTCTGAGTCTGGAATCAATGATTTAAACACATATGTGTGACTTTGATTCAGGATCTACAAATCGTTTGGTTTATTTTATATTGCTGCACTTCAAGCAATCATTTAATTTTCTCCGCACTTTTAATTTCATTTTTACAACAAAAATGAAATTTTATTTTTCTCGCTTCCTTTTATCAATTTTTGGTCAAAATTGATTGGCACGCCCGGTACCCTTTCACCAAGATCTCCAAAGAGATTTTTTGGCGCGAACAATATGAACTAGTCATTACTTCGCCGTGCGTTGCACGTGATCCAATATGTTTAAATTAAATGAAAATTAAAATCTTAAGTAACCTACTAATTTCTAAAGAATTCTATCTGGCCAAAATTTGGCCCGAGTGCCGGTACTCGAAACCAAACTTGATTCGACCTTATTTGATCAAAAAATCCGCTCAATCCTAGAACTGATATGACCCGAATCATCATTGGTCTTAACCTGAAACGACCCAGACCCAAAATTACCCGAACCCGATCAACCCCAAGAGATTAACCCGAAATGGAATCAATTATATTTTAATGATCCGAATTAGAAAAGAACCGAACCCGAAAATTCAAAGCTCAAACTTGAAATCATCTGAACCATATGAATTGTCACTTAAAAAGACTCAAACCATAATTGACCCAAACCTAAATGACCTGACATCAGAGCGATCTGAACCCAACCCAACCTAAAACCGAAAATTAACCGAACTCGTATGACCCAAAATTTCCTTAATCCGAAACTGACCTAACTCAAATACCCGACTCGTCCATTTGTATATACATAGAGGTTTACTACCATAGGAACAAAATAAATAATTCCACATAAAGAAAAATATTAACAAAGTAAAATAACAAATTTAAACCCACAGCAAGGGTTACATTTATCTAGCAATAATTGAAATTAATTATAAGTAAAATAAAATAATTGCACCTTAGGGAAATGATAAATTTTAATCTCAATACATTAAACTATCAAATAAAAACAGGTCAATCACAATAACCTTTTAAGTTAAAATGATAAAAATAAAATAATTATAAAATATTGAATTTAATTAAATGCAAATAGAATTTTTAGTAGAATCAAACTATATATTAAAAAAATAATATATCCAAGTTTTTAATGAAAAATAGTAAAATGGTAAAAATAAAGTAATTTTAAAGATATTAGATTTAACTATATAAAAATAGAGTTTTAAATAAATAAAACTATAATAGTTTAAGTAATGGCATTTTAGGAAATATATTCGAAAAATAAGGTTATAATTGTCGATTTATAAGTTTTACAAAATTCGTATTTTTATATATAGTATAGATCAATTGAGTTTTTTATTTTTATTTTTTTATTTATATTTATATATATCTTTATACTTGATATCCATTTTGAAACTTGAACTATATGAAAAAAAAGTGATAATTAATTACGTAGCCCTCCAATTTTAGTTTTAGACAACTTTATCCTCATTATGATTTTTTGAGCAATGTAATCCTTATGCGATGTGGATGGTATCTATTAACCAATGACCTAACATAACGTGGTAAATCCATGTGTTAGTGACTAGGTATGCCACTTTAACATCAATGAATATGCATAAGTTAATTTTGACAGATATTGTTCACATGTAGGTTACATTATCCAAAAAATCAAAATATGAAAGTGAAATTGTCTAAAATAAAAGTTGAAGGGTCAAATTGTGAATAATTTGAATGTCAAAATGTATATTGAACCATACAATACCATAATGCAAAATCAAGCATGTCAAAATACCTTTATATTCGAAAAAAAGTTCTTTTTTTAATTAAGACTACGAAGGAGAATTCTTGATAAAGCGACTCAACCTATGAACTCATTTTCAAAAAACATTCTATATTATATCAATATTAACTCAACCAACTCCCATTAGTGAGAGCCCATTGAAATACTAATAAGCGTCTAACAATAAGCCAATGAATTTAAAATCGGACCAGTCCTTGAATCGATCAAGGGATCAGGTTGCAGGTTGATTGACCGGTACAATAGACCGGTCTAACAGGTCTTGGAAATGCATTTAAAAATAATATTGCGTTAAAATATTTTAATTTTAAAAACTCGTTAAATTCTGAATTAATCAATTTAATCTAGCCGATTCAACCATCAATTGAACTGATCAATGTCCAACTCGTTGACAATCTGTTTTTTGAAGAACTTTTTTTTGGTACTTTGAGAATATTACAATTAAAGGAGAGGGGGAAGAGAGGGTAAGGATTCGAACCCGTACCCTCCAGATGAACTTTTGATGCCTTGGACATTAGGCTAAAGCTTCAAATTCGTGTTTTGAAGAACTATTAGACCAGAGTGACCTCCAATTCTCTATTTAACCAATTCAACAAACCGAGATTTTTAATTCAATGCAAAATGTTGAGGGTTGGTCCAGAAGCTAAAACCTAAAATCCATATCGGGTTTAGCTCTTGGACACATGGGTTGAAAGTTGAAAGTTGAAACTCCAAATTGGACACACATGCAGCACTCAAGCCCACTTATGGTAGGCTCGAATAGAAAGCCCAATAGGCTTAATGGCATTTCATTTGTTGTAATATATATTGAGAGACTATGTCAGCTCCAAAGTCTTGATTTTTGACTTTATGTCATACATTTTCGGCCCCAAAGGAAATTTATATTATGCATTTTGGTATGGATTTAGGCAGCTTTTATAATTAATATATATCTTCGGCTTAATGTCCTTTTTACCCTCTGAATTTGTACGATTTTAATATTTTGCCTCTTAAACTTTAATTTTGAACATTTTGCCCTTTAAATTTACAATTTTGATTTTGACGTGGTCTTACCATATGACATTTTGGTCCGACGTGGCATTAATTTTTGATCTTATGTGGTATTGTCATGTCAGCAATACCATTTGAGAGGGAAAATGTTTCCAAATTGAAAATTTATGGGATAAAACGTTCAAAATTAAAGTTTAAGAAATAAAACGTCAAAATCGTACAAGTTTATTGAACAAAAAGGACATTAAGTGGTATATCTTCCTTGGACCAGGTTTTTTTTTTGCCCCCTCCGATCTCTTTCCTTTTTTTTTTTTGCAATCGTATTTTGGATAAGCTTTTTAAGACAAAAACTATTTTTATTGAATTAATATTTGTCATCATATTTAACACATTTTTAACAGTTTTCATAATTTACAAAAAATACCAAATAAATAAATAAATACTCCATTTTCAACTTACTCTATGTTATTCTTTATTGATACTCAACGTTTTAGTCGGCAGCATTTTGAATTAATTTTTTTTTTTTCTTTTCGTCTAGCATATATGTTCAATTCTTTTGTCAAGTTTGTAATATATTGAAAACAATTTGTCATCTCGAGATTATTTTTTATTTTTCTTTATTTTATAAGGGTGGATCAGCGACTTTTTTCTTTTTTTATTGATGTTGAAAACTTCTTTCCGGTATAATATTCATCTAGCTAGGAGTAAAAACACAGATGTAATGGACTCATGGACATACGAAAGAGTTATGAAGAAGGTTTAATCTTCGTATAATCAACTAATGAATCTTTTTATCATACATATATCAAGATCTAGATCCAAAAGAGAGTAGTCTTTATTGAATTACTAGTATTTACTTCTACGTTCGTTGCACGTGATACTCGTATTTAAATTAAATGAAAATTAAAATAATGATTGAAATTAATTATATATGTAGAGCTGTGAAATCTAAGCCGAACCCGATAACTCGTCCAATCCGACATAATCCGATGTTGATAAAAAAAGTAAACGACCCAGACCCAACCTATTCAGACACGACAAACTGTATATGCAGTTTGCTAAATTTCACTAGTGGTGAATTGTAAAATAAAATCGAATAATAAATATATTAAATAAAATTAAGAATCAAACATTAAAAAATTATGTTTTTTTGGTGAAAAAAAAATTTAACGCTGACCAAATTGAGCTGAATCTAAACCTGAAAAATCCAAAACCCAGATGATCCGGAACCCGATTGACCCGAGGTCAAAACTCGAATCTGCCTAACCCAATTAGACCTAGTAGACCTGAACCTAGATGAACCGAAACCCGAATGACTCGAGAAAATTACCTGATTCATTTGACTTAGAACCATATTTAACCTACCAATACACACTACAAAAATAGAAAAACAAAGTTAATCACAATAATTAGATTTTAAATAAATTTTTAACTTAATTTGTTAAAAAAATTTGAATAGTTGATGATTAGCCAATTTATTTTAACTTTTAAACTTGATAATAATACTTTTATCAGCTCATATTATAATTGAAATGGATCCATAACTACCAAAAAAATCTCCAATATTTTAAAAGTAAAATGGTAAAAATAAAATATTTATTAAAAATATTCAATTTAATCGAATAAAAATAGAGTTTTTAGTAGAATAATTGTAAAAGTTTATTTCTAAAAAAATTGTAAAGGAATATATTTTAAAAATTCTAATGTGTCTAAGTTTTTTAATTAAAATAGTAAAATGATAACAACAAAATAGTTATAAGGATATTAGATTTAATTAAATAAAAATAGAGTTTTTTACAGAAAAAATAAAAAATAAGAGTTTTTAGTTGAGTAAAACTATAAAAGTATATTTAAAATTTTCTAATACATCTAAGTTTTTTTAATTAAAATAGTAAAATGGTAAAAATGATATAGTTATAAGAATGTGGGATTTTTTTTAATTATACAGCAAGCAATATATCAAGCAAAAAATCAATTATAAGTCAAATAAAATAATTGCATATTAGGGAAATAATAAATTTTAATCATAATACATTATTATAAACTATCAAATAGTAAGATGTCAATCATAATAACTTTTTAAATTAGAATGGTAAAATAAAATAATTATAAAATATTGAATTTTTTAGATAATAAAATATTGAATTTATTTAAATGAAAATAGTGTTTTTAGTAGAATAAAACTGTATATTTTGAAAACAAAAATAATAAAAAAAGTAAAGAAATTATAAAGATATTAGATTTAATTGAATAAAAATAGAGTTTTTAGTAGAATAAAACTATAATAGTTAAGTAATGGCATTTAAGAAATATGTTTGAATAATAAGGATATAATGATCAATTCAATTATAAAAATAAGGGTATAATAATCAATTCAAAAGTTTCTCATAACTCGTACTTTTATATATAGTATAGATGAATGAATTTGTAAAAGGAAAAATACAATAGTTTTCTTTCAGGATGAAAAAAAATTAAATCTAATATTCTAACTAAGAGACCGGCTGATGACAAATTGCTAAATCAACAAACATTTTTTTTACGTCATGTCTTATTTATTTTTCACTTCCATCTTGTTTCTCCACCTAAATATTCTTCCTCAAAATATACGCATCAATTCGGAAAGATCTTTGTGGGCATAAAATCGTTTTCAAGGTGTATTAATTAAAAGATGCTAAAAAATGAATGATGTTGAATGAAAAGGATACTGCTGGGTCTTGACTTGAATCTCTTAAATATGTAACTAAAAATTACTGCATTTAATTAACTTTATGTATTATTTTGATAATGAACTGCATCAAATGCTTTGTCCATGTGAAATAAAATTCATTATTAATGCCCTATCTCGTCCCGTGAATAAAGTCGTACGTGTTTCATCACATAACAGAATTAGCAAGGCAGCGTTGGCGGCGGTGCCAGAGTTGGAATCAATAACACCCAACACAATTCTAAAAAAAAAAAAAAAAAAAAAAACTGTCCTCTTAAGAGATCATTTTATAACGTATCCATCTAATAATATTCTGTCACGTAGTAATAGAATATGTTACAAATTAGAAATTTCAAAATTACAATTAGCTTGACTTCCTATCCTTAAAAAAAAAAAACACCTTGACTTGTATATATACTATATATTATTTTTTAACTAGTATGGAAATTACCAAAAGGCCAAATTGAAGATTAATGCGGTGCTACTTTTGGTTATTTTTGGTATTTTCTCACTTTTTGGATGACTAAAAAGCCCCTTTATGAGTTTCCCCGTACCTTT
Organism: Corchorus capsularis; assembly: GCA_001974805.1. Taxonomy (NCBI): domain Eukaryota; kingdom Viridiplantae; phylum Streptophyta; class Magnoliopsida; order Malvales; family Malvaceae; genus Corchorus; species Corchorus capsularis. The sequence continues at coordinate 11,863 of AWWV01010423.1, read as the reverse complement.
TCCTTCTACCCTTTTTCGTAATTACATATTTCCCTTCCTTAATTGTTTTTAATTAATGTTTAAGACTTTTAATTAATTGCTTCTAAACCCTAAACCCTTAATTACTTTTAATTAATATTGTTTCTCTCGCTGTTTTCTTTTTTCCTCTCACTAACTCAGTTGCTACTTCCTTTCAATTCCTCGGTGCTGATCAATCTCCAGGTTTGCCAAAAATCAAATCTTTCCATCACTCCCCTCTGTTTTCACCTTCATATCTCTTTCCTTTTTCTTCTTCATCTCCATCCCTTCAACATGGACCGTTCAATATTTTTCCCCTTCTAAATTAAAACCACCCTTTGTTCAATGTGAGTATTATTATCCAATTAACATCATATTTTATTACCTCTTTGCACTTCCTATTACTTACAAATAAAAACATGTTCTTGACTTTCTTAATCCATTTAAATAGTTGCATTTTTACTGCAACCTTATATAATTCAATCAATTAATCAATCAAGCACCACTCTAGAACAAAAAATGTTCTTGGCCCTTATATAATTGATTATATTAATATGATCCTTATTCAATCAGTTATCAAGTACCACTCTAAAATAAAAACGCCCGTAGCGCCAGCACGGGCTAATATAACTTGTAAATATTAATTGTTTATAATTAGAAAGTAAACTTTAGGTTAAAAATTCTACCGTTTAAATTTTTTTCTTTTTCTTTTTTTTTTAAGTGATAGTAGTTTGCAAATATTACAAACTTAGGTATCAAGAAGAGATTACTGATTTAAATCAAATTTTATGCACAAAGTGTCCGAAATGTTAACCACTTATTGACACCAATTATATATTCTAATTACAGATAAAGTAAGATATAAGGTTTGAATCTCTTTTCTCCTTTGAATTATCTGCTGTACACACGTACCAAAAAGGAATGTATCATTGTTAATTTTCTTTTCCAGTTCCTTTATTTCCATTGAGCCTTAAATTGAAGTTTGCATTAATCCAATTTCGGTTATTTAATGAATGCACATGATTTCTAGTTTTTAGTAAAACTTAAGTATTTAATTTACTCTAAGAGTATAACTATAGGATAATATATTAACTTTTGGTTTTAGGTCTAAACCATAGAAAAAAGACTGCATTATACATATATATTGAACATACATTGTCAGCATTCATTATACATTTTGAGTTCAAAGCATTAATTTTATTTATTAATTGTTAGTTGAACAGCTAGCTAAGCTACCTCTATCTCTTCCTCTTCATACTATAACTTCGATCGTTCACTTAAAGGTAAATCAGAATATTTTTACTTCCCAACATAGGAATTAGAAAGCGACTCGATCCATCTTTTTGCATTCATATTTATACACATATTTTTTTGAGGTAATATACACATATAGATTTGAAATATGTTTCTATATATATATTTAGGGTGATTATATGATACACCGGTAATGTAAATTTTGGACTCCACAAGCGGGTTGTAGAGTTGACACATGTCCATTTTTTGAATTATTTAAGTTTTAAATATTTCAATCTAGTCCCTAAGGGACATATGTCACCCTTCAGGATCCGCTTGTGTAGTTTGTTAAACTCCACTGATGGTGTATTGTATAATTTGCCATATATTTATACATAAATTTAAATGGAATTTTATTATATCTTCACGAGTATATCACTTGTAACCCTTTTGTTTGTATAATAATAATATATGCATATAATATTTCCGAAGAAAAAAGGTCAAAAATAATATTGATATATCCTCTATTAATCTATATCTATCTATCTATATCTATATCTATACTATCTATCTATACTATATATAAAAGTACAAGTTTTGTAAAACTTTTGAATCGACTATTATATCCTTATTTTTTTAATATATCTCTTAAATACCCTTGCTTAAACTATTTTAGTTTTATTCTATTAAAAACTCTATTTTTATTCAATTATTAAATCTAATAGCTTTATAATTTCTTTATTTTTACCATTTTACTATTTTTCAATAAAAATTGGATATATTAAAATTTTTAATATACAGTTTTATTCTACCAAAACTGTATTTTAATTTAATTAAATTCAATATTTTATAATTATTTTATTTTTACCATTTTAATTTAAAAGGTTATTGAGATTGACACGTTCTATTTGATAGTTTAATGTATTATGATTAAAATTTATTATTTCCCTAGAGTGCAATTATTTTATTTGATTTTTTTTGCCAAAAATTATTTTATTTGATTTATAATTAATTTTTTACTAGATAAATGTAACCCTTACTATGGGTTTAAATTTGCTATTTTATTTTGTTTTTAATTTTCTTTCCTGTAAAATGATTTATTTTGTTACTTTGATAGTAAAATCCAAAGTATATATAAATGGGCTGGTCGGGTTGGATTTGGGTCCAGTTATCTGGATTAGGTTATTTTCGTGTTAAGGAAATTTGGGTTATAAGGGTTCGGATAATTTTCGGTTTTAGGTTGGATTGGGTTCGGATCGCTCAAACGTCGGGTCATTTGGGTTTGGGTCAATTCTGGTTTGAGTCTTTTTAAGTATCGGTTCATATGGTTCAGATGATTTCAGGTTTAAACTTTGGATTTTCGGGTTCGGTTCTTTTCGGATTCATATTATTTAAATATAATTAATTCCAATTCATGTTATCTCTCGGGGTTGATCGGGTTTGGGTAATTTTAGGTCTGGGTCGTTTCAGGTTCGGATCATTGAGGATTCGAGTCATTTCGGTTCCAGGATTGAGCGGATTTTTTTGTCAAATAAGGTCGGATCAAGTTTGGTTTCGAGTACTAGCACTCAGGCCAAATTTTTTTGGTGAAAAGCACTCGGCCCAAATTTTACCAGCTCTAATAGGATTCTTTAGAAATTAGTAGGTTGCTTAATATTTTAATTTTCATTTAATTTAAACATAGGATCACGTGCAAGGCACGTGGAAGTAATGACTAGTATATATAAAAGTACGAGTTTTGAAAAACTTTTGAAATACCTATTGTACCCTTATTTAACTTTTAAAATACCTATCATATCCTTACTTATCTAACATATTTCTAAAAATTGCCATTATGCAATTAATTTTTAATTTTGTTAATTTACATTTAATTAAATACAAAATATATAGTTTTTCATTGAACAAATTACTTATATTTCGGTATTTATTTTCTTTGTGTTGGGGTTGGCAATTGATAAGAATATTGCTCTGCACTCTAATATCTCTCTTTCAAACTTCCATTTTTTTTTCAAACTTCCCAACTCTCCAATTCTCAATATCAGATAATTAAATGGATTGAACGGAGAGAAAAAACGAAACTGACAATATTTCCTCTCCTGTGGCCTATTCACCATTATGAGAATTCATAAAGACAAACCACTATTTTCATGTTTTCATGTACCAAGGGGCACAAAATCCAGATGCAGTTTACATACAGTAGGTCTTGAACAAAAACCATTAGGTTTTAAGAAGTATGCACTTACCATTGAGTCAATGACTCAAGTGCAAGGACTTTTTTTTTTGGCAAAGTCATTTATTAGTATTTATTTAATGCGTACCCTTTATTTATTTATTTATTTATTTATTTATTTATTTATTTTTATGAACAATATTTAGCGATAATTTCATAAAGATTAATCGTAAATTAAAAAAAATATAGGGTAAGTAGTGAAACTTAAGATTTATTATTATAAGGTTTTTAGTTTGAAAATAATCATACTAATTCTTTATGTACAATTAACGGGTCAAACGGTCCAACCGTCGGGTTAATATATAATGTAAAAATTAATTAACAATATCCTTATCAATTTTTTTTTTCGAATATCTCAGACTTATAATTTATAATGTAAAGTCGGATTATTTTGTTCAAGAATTAATATAATTAATTAACAATATGTCAATATCCTTAAATCAATTTTTTTGTTTTCTTTTTTCCGAATATCTCAGCCGTAAAATTTATAATGTAAAGTCGGATTATTTTGTTGAAAATTTAATATATCCGATTAATATAATTTTGGAATTGGATTAATAAAATTTAATTTGATTACTATACATTAATATGGATGAAATTCTAATGTAAATGAAATTTTATACTCACTATACTATACTCACAATGGGTAATATGGGTTGCACGTGGAAATAAAAACTAGTTAATATAAAAGAATTATATTATTCAACATTTTAGACTTCTACTTCTACTTCTATACTTCTACTTCTACTTATAGCTCTCCCTCCACTTCTTCATGACAACAAAATGGATAGAGTAACTAGGTTAATATTAGAATATTAATTTCTCAAGGGTCAGAAGTCAATCTAATAATCTCATTTAGCACTTGTGAGAAAATTCGAGAACAAGAAAGTTTTTTTGAACTTTGGAATCCTATTCCTAACAATAGGTAATATTGGAAATAATTTAAGCTACTAATTAATTTGATTTAAGTAAAGGGGATATATATGAACCTATTTTTCAGCAAACCAGGAACCATGCATCAACTACTAGTCATTGTAAGTAATGGCTACTTTACAAATGGATATTTGGCACTACCTGACTCGATTTTGCAGGATTAATTTTCTACTTAATCGGACTTTGGTAAAGGTTTAGATAGCACTACTTATCATAGGTCTAGGTAGGGTACGGATAATAATCTTAGTATTCAGGTTTGTTATCGGGTTCAAGTACTATTAATTTATAGTTTTGCATAGGGATTCAGGTAATGTATACTTCATCGGATTTAGGTTTGTCAAAATTATCAGGTATTCTATGTGCTGCCATCACTGGAAACTATCCCCTCCGTCCCAACTATTTTTTTAGTACATTGGACTTTTAAAATTGTCCCAACAAAATGTCGTCGACACCTTAGAAAATTCAACAAATTTCTACTATCTACCTTTTATCTTTTACCCTGTAAATTATATATTCCAGTGTAAATCACTATCAGATTCAATTGGATCTAATGGCAATTCAGATCTAATGTAATTATGCAAAAGACAACATGCATAAATGATTCTGCATTGAGTTTTGACATGATAAAAAGATTTATCTTAAAATTGCCCAACTTCCTTTCAATATCCCAAAACACTCCTCAATAATTTGTTCATATTATCTAAGTAGCGTTTTTAAGTAGTTCTCGTTTTTCGGTTTCATTATTATGAAAATATTTACTTATATATGTTAAGATTTCAAACTTGCTATTAGCAAAATTTTCAGTTTATCGAACATTAATACCAGAAATTATCAAGAACAAGAACAAGAACATTCCATGTTAAATCACAAACAAAGCGTAAACAAGAGGAAGAGAAAATCACAAACGAATATCACTTTGTTTATCAAATAGATAACGAGCAAAAGGAAGCGAAAATGAAAGTTTTTTTTCAGTTTACTTGAGCAAGATGACAAACGGCGAGAACTAACGGTTGTTGCAACGACAACAAGCAGTAGTTTCCAGTGGCAGTGACCAAGTCTAATACGGGTTAGGCTTAGGTTTTCAATTTGGGAGAAAAATAATGAAATTTTTTGAAGGTAGTTTATATATATTTGGAGGGAAATGATTTTTTTTTTTTAGTTATGTGAATTGCTATGGTTATATGTGTTCGAAATAACAAAAGAAAGAGGGCATATTAGGAAACTTAACATCAGGGTAGTCAAGATATATAACCTATGGTTGAGTAAGGAATTGAATTTTCTACAATAATCTCACTGCAGAGGCAATCACATTCCCTCTAAGATATCGTTAGACAAACCAAACGAGAAAACCTTTCATTCTCTACGTGCACATTTCCCAGGGAATGTAAGATTCCTCAAAACCAAACGCAACATAAAGGTTTATATATGAAATTTTACGGCTGAAATCTCAATTTGGTACCAAACCTTTATGTTTAATAGTAGCTTGGTACCAAACCTTTTATTTCGTCTAATTTAGTACCAAACGTTACATAAAATGGTCCAGTTTGGTACTTTTTTAGGTCTTCCAGCATGTTTGAACAACACGCGCGTTAAGACCCCGTTAACTTCACTTTTCCGGGCTTTTTTTTTTAATATTTTATTATTTTTAAAATTTTATTATTTTTTTAATATTTTATAAATTTAATAATTTCATTCCCATTCTCTTTTTTTTTCCTCATCTTTCTTCACGTGACTCCCTTTTATTTTTTTTTAAATTTTAATTCCCTTTTTTATTTTCTCATATTTCTTCCTTAGCTGAGCTAAGTTAGCTCACAATTTTCTCACAAATTATTAACTAAAAAAAAAAAGAAAACCGTAAAAAAAAAAACAGTTCCTTCTTTCTTTTTAAATAACACATATGAATTATGAATATCCAAACAAAACCTAGATTAAACACTCATTTTTCACCAAATGAAACCAATACTCACCAATCTCAATCACAAAGCCATTGGTCGTGAATGAAACACTCAATTCATAACAAAATTAAACAGTAACCCAAATTGAGACACCCATTTTCACAACTATTAAACCAAAACCCAAATTGGTTTGCAGCAGAAATTGCATAGCAGAAGGTAAAACTTGTTGTTTGGATGAAGAAAAGAATTGTAAATTTATCAAATTACCATATACAGAAAGGAATTACATTCAAATAAGTCTACAAGTATGAGACTAATACATAACTAAATCAATTGTTCTCAGAGCAAATAACAATTTCCAAAGGGGAAAAAAAACCTAATTGGCTCAGATTGTTGGAATCGACACAAGGGGCAAGATCGTTTCCTCCATAGCCACTGGGCAGCAGTCCCCATGAAAAACATTGGAGCAGGGCAACTTGAAACCTGAATTTTCAGAGAACCCTTCCAAGCAGATGGCACATGTGCCCTCATCAGCCGCCAATGCACCAACCTCTAATTGTTGGAACGAATCCAACCCTGGACTTTTGTTAACCTCAAGGGTTCAGAGCCATCGATTGGCACACCCAATCGATGAAGCAAATGAAATTTCAGAAAGCGAAGAGGGAGAGGAAAGAGAAAGAAGGAATGATAAAGTAAGGGGAAGCTTTTCAGGTATACAAGCAGAGAAGATGAAGAAGAGTATTTCATCTTTCCTTCTACTTCAAACAAACGATTTTGAAAAACTATAGGCAACTTTTCAATCGCAAACCAACTTTATATTAACATCTGGCTCTACATACGGAGAAAGAGGGGATCTTTGAAGAAGTGTCGATTTGGAGATCAAGATAGCGGCGGCTCTAGGGTTTTAGTTGAAAGAGAGGATCGATTTTGACAAGGATGAAGGAGAAGGAAATAGAAAATAAGATGAAGAAAATAAGAAAAGAAAGAGAAAAAGAAAAATAAAGTAATAGATTTTTAAATATTTTTTTATTTATTAAAATTGCCACATGGCTATTTTTTTCAGTCCAAAATTCTTAACGCGTTATTTAACGCGCGTGTTTTTTACTCGCTGACGGATGCTTGAAAAAGTACCAAATTGGACCATTTTATATAACGTTTGGTACTAAATTGGACGAAATAAATGGTTTGGTACCAAGTTACTATTAAACATAAAGGTTTGGTACCAAATTGAGATTTCAGCCGAAATTTTACACATCAACCGTACGTTTTCATTGTTCTATATGAAATGATTCAAGAGACTGATAATATGAGACTAAATGAGTAATATGTAAAGAAGGTTAATCAGGAAAAGATAATCAATGTTGTGTTGATTTTATAAATAGAAAGATAAACGAAACTTAACATCAGGGTAGGAGTCAAAGATAACCTATGGTTGAGTAAGGAATTGAATTTCCTACAATAATCTCACTGCAGAGGGAATCGCATTCCCTCTAAGATCTTGTTAGACAAACCAAACGAGAAAACCTTTCATTCTCTATGTGCATATTTCCCAGGGAATGCAAGATTCCTCAAAACCAAACGCAACATAAAGGTTTATATATGAAATTTTACACATCAACCGTACGTTTTCATTGTTCTATATGAAATGATTCAAGAGACTGATAATATGAGACTAATAAATGAGTAATATGTAAAGAAGGTTAAATCAGGAAAAGATAATCAATGTTGTGTTGATTTTATAAATAGAAAGATAAACTGAGACTAAGGCCTAGTTTGGCATTGCGTTTGGAGATAAAAAAAAGTTGCTTTTCACTTCAAACGCAATACCAAATAAATCTTGATTTGTGTCAAAAGTTGATTTTGAACGGAAAATCCAAGCCAACATGAAAAGTTAATGCTTAGGTGCTTTTGCGTTTCAAAAGTATGTTTGGATATTAAATGACTAAAATCCCCTAATTATTTATCTCTTTCTTTTTGACTAATACTATATCCTTTTTAGAGATTTTATCCTTCTACCATATTTTTTCACAGTAATACTAAAAATTATTTACATTTTTCTACTGCAACTTGAAAAAGCATTTTTCAAAGCACTTTTTCCAAACTAAACTTTTTCCAACCCCAACCTCAATACCAAACTAAGACCAAGAGTTCTTATAAAAATGGATAAATAATCTTTTTTGGCAAAAAAAAAAAAAGGGGTCTCTTGGTGGACGTCATCGACCTCAGGGACTGTAATCCCCTAATCCCTCTTAAATTTCAGTGACTTCATGGCGAGAGACACACTTGCGGGTAGTAATGGGGCGATCAAGAGTGGATCATAATATAAGGTGGAAACAAGTAAGACTCTATGTGAGAAAAAAGTTGCATTTACTCAGACTCGAACCCATAAACACGCTTGCAGCAAACCTTACACTCGACTTCCTGCTACTAAAAATGGACAAATAATTTAAAATAAACAAAATATATACATACATATGATGAAGAGTGACATGTGTAATGGATATTCATTTAATAGGGTAATTAAGGCAGTGTTGGACCATGCAAAGAAGAGAGCTGGCAATGATGAAAGGGAGAATTTAAGGTGGTGTCCCCAGTGTCCTTTCCCAACCAATCCGAATCTTGGATCCAATATTTAACACATTTGCCTTTCCGCACCACACACAAAAACATTTAAAAGTCTTCCATTTTAGCTTTTTCTTCCCCCTAATGGGGACCCCTCTCCCCCTTTGTCTTCTTATACTCCTAATTCACCAAAAGGGAGAGGGCATCCCGGTCCTCCAAAATGCCTCGAGCCCACTTCCATAATTAAATCCTACCCCTTTATTATAAATTATATTATATAATTTTTAACTTTAACCCACAAGTGAAATACTACCATTACAATTTAGAGCAAATGGAATTAAACCTAGGTCACCATCATTGTTATGATTAACTATGAAAGTATCAAACTTTCCCCCTCAAAGAGTGAATAATTTTAGAATATGGGTAATGAAAATATTTCAAAACACTCTTTGAATAAAATATTTTAAATAGTCTTTAATAATTATATAACTTACACGGTAGTGTATGTAAGTGGATCTCTCCTCTTTCAGACAAGAGATTTAAATGTCGTTTTTAGTACAAAAACAAATATTACATCATACACATATACGCATATATATGGATCAATAAACGAAATCGAATATATGAACTAATGAACCCATTATGAAGCAACAATCATTTAATAAATCCAACTTAAATTTAGACTAAATCGACATTTCTTTAAGATTTTAAATTAAGAGATTATATAATACATTGTCAGTGTAAATTTTGAACTCCACAAGCGGGTTTTGAGAACTTGACACATACCCATTTTCTTAGATAATTTTGTTTTTAAAATTCAAAACTATATTTGTTAAAACACTATGTCAACCCCTAAAGCCCAAATGTGTAATTTACTAAACTCCACTAACGGTGTATTGTAGAATTTTCCTTAAATTAAAACATTTATACGATTATGATTGAAATATCATGTTATATATGATATGTTTAAATAACAACGTGATTTTACTTTATTATCTATAACTATATACTTTATATAAAAGTACAAATTGTAAAACTTTTGAATCGATGATTGTACCCTTATTTTTTGAATATATTTCTAAAATACCATTATTTAAACTATTATAGTTTTACTCTACTAAAAACTCTATTTTTATTTAATTAAATCTAATATCTTTATAACCATTTCATTTTTACCATTGTACTATTTTAATTTAAAAATTTAAATATATTAGAATTTTTTAAATATATTTCTTAAATGCTATTGTTTAAAGTTTCATAGTTTTATTCTACTAAAAATACTATTTTCATTTAATTAAATTCAATATTTTTATAATTATTTTATTTTTACCATTTTAATTTAAAACGTTTTTGTAATTAACATGTACTTCTATTTGATAGTTTAACTTATTGGGATTAAATTTTAACACAGGGTCTTATAATCAAAGAAACAAAAGAAATTATCCCATAAATATTTGTAGTGTCCATCAATTTAAATTTCATAAACTAAAAAAACCATATGAGCTTATAACATTTTTTTTAAAGGCATATGAGCTTATAACATTGATTCAATGTATAAACGTCAAAATCAATTTGATAAATTCAAAATAATGATAATCATTCTTATATATATATATATATATGTTTTATTTACAAATTTCTCAAATTAAGAGTAGATGACACATGTCATCTATAATAGCCTTCTTTAATGGACAAAAATTAATAGAATGTTTAAGATTTTAATTTTCAATTAATTTAAATACATTGGGTCATGTGCAACGCACGTGGGAATGAAGACTAGTATATATAAACCTGGACACACAAAATTTTTTAAGTTGAAAGATATATAAGACAAGAAAAATTGGAGTCAAATGATAATTTTATTGATTGATCAAATAAATGTGGGTACAATCTTTGGAAATTCTAATAACAAAAAATTATCCTCTGATTCTTCTCTTTTACAAAATCCTGCTTTAAAATTTGCTTTAAGGGTCGAATGACTTGATATTGAACTTGATAATTTGAGAACTTGGTTTTGATAATTTGATTCAAGGGTCTTGGAGACTTGATGTTGAATTGATAACTTGATCTTGATAAGCAGCAAATAAGCAACGTCAATTCAAGAATAAGCAGCATACAAAAATTCTTTAATAATAATAATAATCCTCTCTGATAATTCTCTTTGGATCTTCTTCTTTGATAATAATCCTCCTTAGATTTTCTTTTGATAATCCTCTTTGGATCTGCTTTTAATAATTGTCCTTGGATCTTTTGGAGACTTTGCTAGCTCTTCAGCTTTTCTGCATCTCTGCTTTCAATTGTGTGTGTGAAAAATGACTTGGGTAACTTGGTATTACTGTAGATGTGGAGTTTTAAGAGAACTTAATTTCTCTTGATTATTTATGTCTAAATAATTAATTTTAGTTAGAGATAAATAAGATGATACATGATTGAAATTTGATTGGCTAATATTGCTTGAAACCCTGAGATTTGATTGGTCAGACGATTCAATTTATCTATCAATTTTCTCAATTTAATTATAGATAAAAGGTGTTGACTTATAAGTTTATTTTGATTGGACAAACCATTAGATATTGAAATCAGATTGATTAGATCATGTGTCATCTTAATCTACCAATTTTCTTAAGTGTTGGACATTTGGGTTTTGCACCCATGATAGTCTAGCCCAACATAGGTTATTATCTTGGTAATTTAATTTGAATTAAATTAACAAGGATAATAATAGGAGATATTTTCTTGATACAATTCCTTGGGAATTATATCAGAAATTATCTAGCTAAGTATTCAAGTGGAATACAACCACTCACATATAAAAGAGAAAATAAAAACTACGGTAAAAGAGCTCTCTCTCAGTTTTTTTTCATCAGGAAGTTAGAACTTTCTGAATGAAAAAAGCTTCTCCCCTACATTGTCAAGCAAGAAAAGGATTTTTGCACTGTGATTAGTGAGGTTTCTGACTCATTCCTGTACCAGAAGTCCACCATCGAGTATTGAAGATCAATGAGCACCGTAA